>CM027826.1:6114900-6270736 GCA_016097485.1 Eucalyptus sideroxylon x Eucalyptus melliodora
TGATGTCCAAAATGATGGGTCGGACTGATCTAATGCTTTTGGAAGCCATGTTTCCCAACAGATTTCCCACTGTCGGGCTTTTTCAGCCAAAAAATGGCCGGAAAGGAATTTTCTTTGGAAAAACAGGGAATTTTCTCTGTGGAGTCTTCGTGTTCTTGTTTCACCGGGCGTTTGGGTGGCTTTGACGTCCCAAATGATGGGTTGGATAGATCTAATGCTTTTGGAAGCTATGTTTCCCAACAGATTTCCAACTGTCAGGCTTTTTTAGCCAAAGAATGGCAGGAAAAGGGAATTTTCTTTGGAAAAACAAGGAATTTTCTCTGTGGAGTCTTCATGTTCTCGTTTGCCGGGCGTTGGTCTGTTGTGATGTCCAAAATGATGGGTCGGATTGATCTAATGCTTTTGGAAGCCATGTTTCCCAACAGATTTTCAACTGTCGGGCTTTTTCAGCCAAAAAATGGCCGGAAGGGAATTTTTTATGGAAAAACAGGGAATTTTCTCTTTGGAGTCTTCGTGTTCTTGTTTCGCCGGGCATTCGGGTGTTGTGATGTCCAAAATGATGGGTCGGACTGATCTAATGCTTTTGGAAGCCATGTTTCCCAACATATTTTCAACTGTCGGGCTTTTTCAGCCAAAAAATGGCCGAAAAGGGAATTTTCTATGGAAAAACAGGGAATTTTCTCTGTGGAGTCTTTGTGTTCTTGTTTTAGCGGGCCTTCGGGGTGCTGTGATGTCCAAAATGATGGGACGGACTGATGTAATGCTTTTGGAATCCATGTTTCTCATCAGATTTCCAACAGTCGGGCTTTTTCAGCCAAAAAATGGCCGGAAAGGGAATTTTCTATGGAAAAACGGGGAATTTTCTCTGTGGAGTCTTCGTGTTCTTGTTTAGCGGGCTTTCAGGGTGCTGTGATGTCCAAAATGATGGGACGGACTGATCTAATGCTTTTGGAAGCCATGTTTCCAACAGATTTCCAACTGTCGGGCTTTTTCAGCCAAAAAATGGCCGGAAAGGGAATTTTCTTTGGAAAAACAGGGAATTTTCTCTGTGGAGTCTTCGTGTTCTTGTTTTGCCGGGCGTTCAGGGGCTGTGATGTCCAAAATGATGGGTCGGACTGATCTAATGCTTTTGGAAGCCATGTTTCCCAACAGATTTCCAATTGTCGGGCTTTTTAGCCAAAAAATGGCCGGAAATGGAATTTTCTATGGAAAAACAAGGAATTTTCTCTGTGGAGTCTTCGTGTTCTTGTTTCGCCGGGCGTTCAGGGTGCTGTGATGTCCAAAATGATGGGTCGGACTGATCTAATGCTTTTGAAGCCATGTTTCCCAACAGATTTCCAATTGTCGGGCTTTTTTTTTCAGCCAAAAAATGGCCGGAAAGGGAATTTTCTATGGAAAAACAGGGAATTTTTCTGTGGAGTCTTCGTGTTCTTGTTTGCCGGGCGTTCAGGGGGGTTGTGATGTCCAAAATGATGGGTCGGACTGATCTAATGCTTTTGGAAGCCATGTTTCCCAACAGATTTCCAACTGTCGGGCTTTTTCAGCCAAAAAATGGCCGGAAAGGAATTTTCTATGGAAAAACAGGGAATTTTCTCTTTGGAGTCTTCGTGTTCTTGTTTCGCCGGGCGTTCAGGGTGCTGTGATGTCCAAAATGATGGGTCGGATTGATCTAATGCTTTTGGAAGCCATGTTTCCCAACATATTTCCAATTGTCGGGCTTTTTCAGCCAAAAAATGGTCGGAAATGGAATTTTCTTTGGAAAAACAGGGAATTTTCTCTGTGGAGTCTTCGTGTTCTTGTTTCGCCGGGCGTTCAGGGTGCTGTGATGTCCAAAATGATGGGTCGGACTGATCTAATGCTTTTGGAAGCCATGTTTCCCAATAGATTTCCAACTGTCGGGCTTTTTTAGCCAAAAAATGGCCGGAAATGGAATTTTCTTTGGAAAAACAGGGAATTTTCTCTGTGGAGTCTTCGTGTTCTTGTTTCGCCGGGCGTTCAGGGTACTGTGATGTCCAAAATGATGGGTCGGATTGATCTAATGCTTTTGGAAGCCATGTTTCCCAACAGATTTCCAATTGTCGGGCTTTTTCAACCAAAAAATGGCCGGAAAGGGAATTTTCTATGGAAAAACAGGGAATTTTCTTTGTGGAGTCTTCGTGTTCTTGTTTCGCCGGGCGTTCAGGGTGCTGTGATGTCCAAAATGATGGGTCGGACTGATCTAATGCTTTTGGAAGCCATGTTTCCCAACAGATTTCCAATTGTCGGGCTTTTTCAGCCAAAAAATGGTCGGAAATGGAATTTTCTATGGAAAAACAGGGAATTTTCTCTGTGGAGTCTTCGTGTTCTTGTTTCGCCGGGCGTTTAGGGTGCTGTGATGTCCAAAATGATGGGTCGGACTGATCTAATGCTTTTGGAAGCCATGTTTCCCAACAGATTTCAAACTGTCGGGCTTTTTCAGCCAAAAAATGGCCGGAAAGGAATTTTCTAAGGAAAAACAGGGAATTTTCTCTGTGGAGTCTTCATGTTCTTGTTTCGCCGTGCGTTTAGCGTGTTGTGATGTCCAAAATGATGGGACGGACTGATCTAATGCTTTTGGAAGCCATGTTTCCCAACAGATTTCCAACTGTCGGGCTTTTTCAGCCAAAAAATGGCCGGAAATGGAATTTTCTATGGAAAAACAGGAATTTTCTCTGTGGAGTCTTCGTGTTCTTGTTTCGCCGGGCGTTCGGGGGGCTGTGATGTCCAAAATGATGGGTCGGACTGATCTAATGCTTTTGGAAGCCATGTTTCCCAACAGATTTCCAACTGTCGGGCTTTTTAGCCAAAAAATGGCCGGAAATGGAATTTTCTATGGAAAAACAGCGAATCTTCTCTGTGGAGTCTTTGTGTTCTTGTTTCGCTGGGCGTTCAGGGTGCTGTGATGTCCAAAATGATGGGTCGAACTGATCTATTGCTTTTGGCAGCCATGTTTTCCAACAAATTTCCCAATATCGGGCTTGCCAGCCAAAAAATGGTCGGAAAGGGAATTTTTTAGGAAAAAACAAGGAATTTTCTTTGTGGAGTCTTCGTGTTCTTGTTTCGCCGGGCGTTCGAGCGGCTGTGATCTCCAAAATGATGGGACGGGCTGATCTAATGCTTTTGGAATCCATGTTTCCCATCAGATTTCCCACAGTCGGGCTTTTTCAGCCAAAAAATGGCCGGAAAGGGAATTTTCTACGGAAAAACGGGGAATTTTTCTGTGGAGTCTTCGTGTTCTTGTTTCGCCGGGCGTTCAGGGTGTTGTGATGTCCAAAATGATGGGTCGGACTGATCTAATGCTTTTGGAAGCCATGTTTCCTAATAGATTTCCAACTGTCGGGCTTTTTCAGCCAAAAAAAAGGTCGGAAAGGGAATTTTCTTTGGAAAAACAGGGAATTTTCTCTGTGGAGTCTTCGTGTTCTTGTTTCGCCGGGCGTTCGGGGTGCTGTGATGTCCAAAATGATGGGTCGGACTGATTTAATGCTTTTGGAAGCCATGTTTCCCAACAGATTTCCAACTGTCGGGCTTTTTCAGCCAAAAAATGGTCGGAAATGGAATTTTCAATGGAAAAAAGGGAATTTTCTCTGTGGAGTCTTCGTGTTCTTGTTTCGCCGGGCGTTGTGGTCTTTGTGATGTCCAAAATGATGGGTCGGACTGATCTAATGCTTTTGGAAGCCATGTTTCCCAACAGATTTCCAATTGTCGGGCTTTTTTCAGCCAAAAAATGGCCGGAAATGGAATTTTCTTATGGAAAAACAGGGAATTTTTTTGTGGAGTCTTCGTGTTCTTGTTTCGCCGGGCGTTCGGGGGTGCTTGTGATGTCCAAAATGATGGGTCGGACTGATCTAATGCTTTTGGAAGCCATGTTTCCCAACAGATTTCCAATTGTCGGGCTTTTTCAGCCAAAAAATGGCCGGAAAGGGAATTTTCTATGGAAAAACAGGGAATTTTCTCTGTGGAGTCTTCGTGTTCTTGTTTCGCCGGGCGTTCAGGGTGCTGTGATGTCCAAAATGATGGGACGGACTGATCTAATGCATTTGGAATCCATGTTTCCCATAAGATTTCCCACAGTCGGGCTTTTTCAGCCAAAAAATGGTTGGAAAGGGAATTTTCTATTGAAAAACGGGGAATTTTCTTTGTGGAGTCTTCGTGTTCTTGTTTTAGCGGGCGTTCTAGGTGCTGTGATGTCCAAAATGATGGGTCGGACTGATCTAATGCTTTCGGAAGCCATGTTTCCCAACATATTTCTAATTGTCGGGCCTTTTAAGCCAAAAAATGGTAGGAAAGGGATTTTTCTATGGAAAAAACAGGGTATT
This sequence comes from Eucalyptus sideroxylon x Eucalyptus melliodora, assembly GCA_016097485.1. Taxonomy (NCBI): domain Eukaryota; kingdom Viridiplantae; phylum Streptophyta; class Magnoliopsida; order Myrtales; family Myrtaceae; genus Eucalyptus; species Eucalyptus sideroxylon x Eucalyptus melliodora. The sequence goes on from CM027826.1 coordinate 6,119,235, forward strand.
TTCTCTCTGGAGTCTTTGTGTTCTTGTTTCGCCGGGCGTTCGGGGGGCTGTGATGTCCCAAATGATGGGTCTGACTGATCTAATGCTTTTGGAAGCCATGTTTCCCAACAGATTTCCAAATGTCGGGCTTTTTTAGCCAAAAAATGGTCGGAAAGGGAATTTTCTATGGAAAAACAGGGAATTTTCTCTGTGGAGTCTTCGTGTTCTTGTTTTGCCGGGCGTTCAGGGGGATGTGATGTCCAAAATGATGGGTCGGACTGATTTAACGCTTTTGGAAGCCATGTTTCCCTACAGATTTCCAACTGTCGAGCTTTTTCAGCCAAAAAATAGTCGGGAAGGAAATTTTATATGGAAAAACAGGGAATTTTCTCTTTGGAGTCTTCGTGTTGTTGTTTCGCCAGGCGTTCAGGGGATTGTGATGTCCAAAATGATGGGTCGGACTGATCTAATGCTTTTGGAAGCCATGTTTCCCAACAGATTTCCAACTGTCGGGCTTTTTCAGCCAAAAAATGGTCGGAAAGGGAATTTTCTTTGAAAAAACAGGGAATTTTCTCTGTGGAGTCTTCGTGTTCTTGTTTCGCCGGGCGTTCAGGGTGCTGTGATGTCCAAAATGATGGGTCGGACTGATCTAATGCTTTTGGAAGCCATGTTTCCCAACAGATTTCCAATTGTCGGGCTTTTTCAGCCAAAAAATGGCCGGAAATGGAATTTTCTATGGAAAAACGGGGAATTTTCTCTGTGGAGTCTTCGTGTTCTTGTTTCGCCGGGCGTTCAGGGGGCTGTGATGTCCAAAATGATGGGTCGGACTGATCTAATGCTTTTGGAAGCCATGTTTCCCAACAGATTTCCAACTGTCGGGCTTTTTCAGCCAAAAAATGGTCGGAAAGGGAATTTTCTATGGAAAAACAGGGAATTTTCTCTGTGGAGTCTTCGTGTTCTTGTTTGCCGGGCGTTCAGGGGTTGTGATGTCCAAAATGATGGGTCGGACTGATCTAATGCTTTTGGAAGCCATGTTTCCCAACAGATTTCCAACTGTCGGGCTTTTTTCAGCTAAAAAATGGCCGGAAATGAAATTTTCTATGGAAAAATAGGGGATTTTCTCTTTGGAGTCTTTGTGTTCTTGTTTCGCCCGGGCGTTCGGGGGTTGTGCTGTCCAAAATGATGGGTCGAACTGATCTAATGCTTTTGGAAGCCATGTTTCTCAACAGGTTTCCAATGGTCGGGCTTTTTCAGCCAAAAAATGGTCGAAAAGGGAATTTTCTATGGAGAAATAGGGAATTTTCACTGTGGTGTGTTCGTGTTCTTGTTTCGCCGGGCGTTCGGGGGTCTTTGTGATGTCCAAAATGATGGGACAGATTGATGTAATGATTTTGGAATCCATGTTTCTCATGAGATTTCCACTGTCGGGCTTTTTCAGCCAAAAAATGGTCGGAAAGGGAATTTTCCATGGAAAAACGAGGAATTTTCTCTGTGGAGTCTTCGTGTTCTTGTTTTAGCGGGCCTTTAGGGTGCTGTGATGTCCAAAATGATGGGACGGACTGATCTAATGCTTTTGGAAGCCATGTTTCCTAACAGATTTCCAACCATAGAGGTTTTTCATCCAAAAAATGGCCGGAAAGGGAATTTTCTAAGGAAAAACAGGGAATTTTCTCAGTGTAGTCTTCGTGTTCTGGTTTCACCGGGCGTTCGGCATGCTTGTGATGTCCAAAATGGTAGGACGGACTGATCTAATGCTTTTGGAAGCCATGTTTCCAACAGATTTCCTACTGTCGGGCTTTTTCAGCCAAAAAATGGCCGGAAATGGAATTTTCTAAGAAAAAACAGGGAATTTTCTCTGTGGAGTCTTCGTGTTCTTGTTTCGCCGGGCGTTCAGGGTGTTGTGATGTCCAAAATGATGGGACGGATTGATCTAATGCTTTTGGAAGCCATGTTTCCCAACAGATTTCCAACTGTCGGGCTTTTTCAGCCAAAAAATTGTCGGAATGAGCATTTTCTATGGAAAAACGAGGAATTTTATCTGTGGTGTCTTCGTGTTCTTGTTTCGCCGGGCGTTAGGGGTTTGTGATGTCCAAAATGATGGGTCGGACTGATCTAATGCTTTTGGAAGCCATGTTTCCCAACAGATTTCCAACTGTCGGGCTTTTTTTCACCAAAAAATGGGAAATGGAATTTTCTATGGAAAAATAGAGAATTTTATCTATGGAGTCTTCGTGTTCTTGTTTCGCTGGGCGTTCAGGGGGCTGTGATGTCCAAAATGATGGGTCGGACTGATCTAATGCTTTTGGAAGCCATGTTTCCCAACAGATTTCCAACTGTCGGGCTTTTTCAGCCAAAAAATGGTCGGAAAGGGAATTTTCTATGGAAAAACAGGGAATTTTCTCTGTGGAGTCTTCGTGTTCTTGTTTCGCCGGGCGTTCAGGGGGTTGTGATGTCCAAAATGATGGGTCGGACTGATCTAATGCTTTTGGAAGCCATGTTTCCCAACAGATTTCCAACTGTCGGGCTTTTTAGCCAAAAAATGGTCGGAAAGGGAATTTTCTATGGAAAAACAGGGAATTTTCTCTGTGGAGTCTTCGTGTTCTTGTTTTGCCGGGCGTTCAGGGGCTGTGATGTCCAAAATGATGGGTCGGACTGATCTAATGCTTTTGGAAGCCATGTTTCCCAACAGATTTCCAACTGTCGGGCTTTTTCAGCCAAAAAATGGCCGGAAAGGGAATTTTCTATGGAAAAACAGGGAATTTTCTCTGTGGAGTCTTCGTGTTCTTGTTTCGCCGGGCGTTCGGGGGGCTGTGATGTCCAAAATGATGGGTCGGACTGATCTAATGCTTTTGGAAGCCATGTATCCCAACAGATTTCCAACTGTCGGGCTTTTTCTACCAAAAAAGGTCGGAAATGGAATTTTCTATGGAAAAACAGGGAATTTTCTCTGTGGAGTCTTCATGTTCTTGTTTCGCCGGGCGTTCGGGGTCTGTGATGTCCAAAATGATGGGTCGGACTGATCTAATGCTTTTGGAAGCCATGTTTCCCAACAGATTTCCAACTGTCGGGCTTTTTCAGCCAAAAAATGGCCGGAAAGGGAATTTTCTATGGAAAAACAGGGAATTTTCTCTGTGGAGTCTTCGTGTTCTTGTTTTGCCGGGCGTTCGGGGGTTGTGATGTCCAAAATGATGGGTCGGACTGATCTAATGCTTTTGGAAGCCATGTTTCCCAACAGATTTCCAACTGTCGGGCTTTTTCAGCCAAAAAATGGCCGGAAAGGGAATTTTCTAAGGAAAAACAGGGAATTTTCTCTGTGGAGTCTTCATGTTCTTGTTTCGCCGTGCGTTCAGTGTGCTGTGATGTCCAAAATGATGTGTCGGACAGATCTAATGCTTTTGGAAGCCATGTTTCCCAACAGATTTCCAACTGTCGGGCTTTTTCAGCCAAAAAATGGCCGGAAAGGGAATTTTCTATGGAAAAATAGGGAATTTTCTCTGTGGAGTCTTCGTGTTCTTGTTTCGCCGGGCGTTCGGGGTGTTGTGATGTCCAAAATGATGGGTCGGACTGATCTAATGCTTTTGGAAGCCATGTTTCCCAACAGATTTCCAATTGTCGGGCTTTTTTCAGCCAAAAAATGGCCGGAAAGGGAATTTTCTATGGAAAAACAAGGTATTTTCTCTATGGAGTCTTCGTGTTCTTGTTTTGCCGGGCGTTCAAGGGGCTGTGATGTCCAAAATAATGGGTCAGACTGATCTAATGCTTTTACAAGCCATGTTTCCCAACAGATTTCCAATTGTCGGGCTTTTTCAGCCAAAAAATCGCCGGAAAGGGAATTTTCTATGGAAAAACAGGGAATTTTTCTCGTGGAGTCTTCGTGTTCTTGTTTTCGCCGGGCGTTCGGGGGGCTTTGTGATGTCCAAAATGATGGGTTGGACTGATCTAATGCTTTTGGAAGCCATGTTTCTCAACAGATTTCCAACTATCGGGCTTTTTCAGCCAAAAAATGGTCGGAAATGGAATTTTCTATGGAAAAACAGGGAATTTTCTTTGTGGAGTCTTCGTGTTCTTGTTTTGCCGGGCGTTCAGGGGGCTGTGATGTCCAAAATGATGGGTCGGACTGATCTAATGCTTTTGGAAGCCATGTTTCCCAACAGATTTCCAACTGTCGGACTTTTTTAGCCAAAAAATGGCCGGAAATGGAATTTTCCATGGAAAAAACAGGAATTTTCTTTGTGGAGTCTTCGTGTTCTTGTTTCGCCGGGCGTTCAGGGTGTTGTGATGTCCAAAATGATGGGTCGGACTGATCTAATGCTTTTGGAAGCCATGTTTCCGAACAGATTTCCTACTGTCGGGCTTTTTCAGCCAAATAATGGCCGGAAAGGGAATTTTCTAAGAAAAAACAGGGAATTTTCTTTGTGGAGTCTTCGTGTTCATATTTTGCCGGGCGTTCAGGGTTCCTTGATGTCCAAAATGATGGGACTGACTGATCTAATGCTTTTGGAAGCCATGTTTCCCAACAGATTTCCGACTGTCGGGCTTTTTCAGCCAAAAAATGGCCGGAAATGGAATTTTCTATGGAAAAACGGGGAATTTTCTCTATGGAGTCTTCGTGTTCTTGTTTTAGCGGGCCTTCAGGGTGCTGTGATGTCCAAAATGATGGGACGGACTGATGTAATGCTTTCGGAATCCATGTTTCTCATCAGATTTCCCATAGTCGGGCTTTTTCAGCCAAAAAATGGCCGGAAATAGAATTTTCTATGGAAATACGGGGAATTTTCTCTGTGGAGTCTTCGTGTTCTTGTTTCGTCGGGCATTTAGGGTGTTGTGATGTCCAAAATGATGGGTCAGACTGATCTAATGCTTTTGGAAGCCATGTTTCCCAACAGATTTCCAACTGTTGGGCTTTTTCAGCCAAAAAATGGTCGGAAAGGGAATTTTCTATGGAAAAATAGGGAATTTTTTCTGTGGAGTCTTCGTGTTCTTGTTTCGCCGGGCGTTGAGGGTGCTGTGATGTCCAAAATGATGGGTCGGACTGATCTAATGCTTTTGGAAGCCATGTTTCCCAACAGATTTCCAACTGTCGGGCTTTTTCAACCAAAAAATGGCCGGAAATGGAATTTTATTTGGAAAAACGGGGAATTTTCTTTGTGGAGTCTTCGCGTTCTTGTTTCGCCAGGCGTTCAGGGTGCTGTGATGTCCAAAATGATGAGTCAGTCTTATTTAATGCTTTTGGAAACCACGTTTCATAACAGATTTCCAACCGTTAGGCTTTTTCAGCCAAAAACTGGCCGAAAAGGAATTTTCAATGGAAAAATAGGGAATTTTCTCTGTGGAGTCTTCGTGTTCTTGTTTCGCCGGGCGTTCAGGGGGCTGTGATGTCCAAAATGATGGGTCGGACTGATCTAATGCTTTTGGAAGCCATGTTTCCCAATAGATTTCCAACTATCGTGCTTTTTCAGCCAAAAAATGGTCGGAAAGGGAATTTTCTATGGAAAAACAAGGGAATTTTCTCTGTGGAGTCTTCGTGTTCTTGTTTTGCCGGGCGTTGGGGGCTTTGTGATGTCCAAAATGATGGGTCGGACTGATCTAATGCTTTTGGAAGCCATGTTTCCCAACAGATTTCCAATTGTCGGGCTTTTTAGCCAAAAAATGGCCGGAAAAGGAATTTTCTTTGGAAAAATAGGAATTTTCTCTGTGGAGTCTTCGTGTTCTTGTTTGCCGGGCGTTCGGGGGGTTTGTGATGTCCAAAATGATGGGTCGGACTGATTTAATGCTTTTGGAAGCCATGTTTCCCAACAGATTTCCAACTGTCGGGCTTTTTCAGCCAAAAAATGGTCGGAAAGGAATTTTCTATGGAAAAACAGGAATTTTTTCTCGTGGAGTCTTCGTGTTCTTGTTTCGCCGGGCGTTCGGGGGGTGTTTGTGATGTCCAAAATGATGGGTCGGACTGATCTAATGCTTTTGGAAGCCATGTATGCGAACAGATTTCCAATTGTCGGGCTTTTTTCCACCAAAAATGGTTGAAAATGGAATTTTCTATGGAAAAACAGGGAATTTTTCTGTGGAGTCTTCGTGTTCTTGTTTTAGTGGGCCTTCAGGGTGCTGTGATGTCCAAAATGATGGGACGGACTGATCTAATGCTTTTGGAAGCCATGTTTCCCAACAGATTTCCAACTGTCGGGCTTTTTCAGCCAAAAAAATGGTCGGAAATGGAATTTTCTATAGAAAAACAGGGAATTTTCTCTGTGGAGTCTTCGTGTTCTTGTTTCGCCGGGCGTTCAGCGTGTTGTGATGTCCAAAATGATGTGTCGGACAGATCTAATGCTTTTGGAAGCCATGTTTCCCAACAGATTTCCAACTGTCGGGCTTTTTCAGCCAAAAAATGGCCCGAAAGGGAATTTTCTAAGGAAAAACAGGGAATTTTTTCTGTGGAGTCTTCATGTTCTTGTTTCGCCGGGCGTTCAGCGTGTTGTGATGTCCAAAATGATGTGTCGGACTGATCTAATGCTTTTGGAAGCCATGTTTCCCAAAAGATTTCCAACTGTCGGGCTTTTTCAGCCAAAAAATGGCCGGAAAGGGAATTTTCTATGGAAAAACAGGGAATTTTCTCTATGGAGTCTTCGTGTTCTTGTTTTGCCGGGCGTTTAGGGTTTTGTGATGTCCAAAATGATGGGTCGGACTGATCTAATGCTTTTGGAAGCCATGTTTCCCAACAGATTTCCAACTGTCGGGCTTTTTCAGCCAAAAAATGGTCGGAAATGGAATTTTCTATGGAAAAACAGGGAATTTTCTCTATGGAGTCTTCGTGTTCTTGTTTTGCCGGGCGTTCAGGGTGCTGTGATGTCCAAAATGATGGGTCGGACTGATCTAATGCTTTTGGAAGCCATATTTCCCAACAGATTTCCAATTGTCGGGCTTTTTTCAGCCAAAAAATGGCCCGGAAAGGAATTTTCTACGGAAAAATTGGGAATTTTCTCGGTGGAGTCTTCATGTTCTTGTTTTGCCAGGCGTTCGGGGTGCTGTGATGTCCAAAATGATGGGACGGACTGATTTAATGCTTTTGGAAGCCATGTTTCCCAACAGATTTCCAATTGTCGGGCTTTTTTAGCCAAAAAATGGCCGGAAAAGGAATTTTCTATGGAAAAACAGGGAATTTTCTCTATGGAGTCTTCGTGTTCTTGTTTCGCCGGGCGTTCAGGGGGCTGTGATGTCCAAAATGATGGGTCGGACTGATCTAATGCTTTTGGAAGCCATGTTTCCCAACAGATTTCCAATTGTCGGGCTTTTTCAGCCAAAAAATGGTCGGAAAGGGAATTTTCTATGGAAAAACAGGGAATTTTCTCTGTGGAGTCTTCGTGTTCTTGTTTTACCGGGCGTTCAGGGTGTTGTGATGTCCAAAATGATGGGACGGACTGATCTAATGCTTTTGGAAGCTATGTTTCCCAATGGATTTCCAACTGTCAGGCTTTTTCAGCCAAAGAATGGCTGGAAAAGGGAATTTTCTTTGGAAAAATAGGGAATTTTCTCTGTGGAGTCTTCGCGTTCTTGTTTCGCCAGGCGTTCGGGGTGCTGTGATGTCTAAAATGATGGGTCAGACTGATCTAATGCTTTTGGAAGCCATGTTTCCCAACAGATTTCCAACTGTCGGGCTTTTTCCACCAAAAAAGGTTGGAAAGGGAATTTTCTATGGAAAAACAGGGAATTTTCTCTGTGAAGTCTTCGTGTTCTTGTTTCGCCGGGCGTTCAAGTGGATGTGACGTCCAAAATGATTGGTCGGACTGAACTAATGCTTTTGGAAGACATGTATCCCAACAGATTTCCAACTCTCGGGCATTTTCAACCAAAAAATGGCCGGAAATGGAATTTTCAATGGAAAAACAGGGAATTTTCTCTGTGGAGACCTCGTGTTCTTGTTTCGCCGGGCGTTTAAGGGGCTTGTGATGTCCAAAAGAATGTGTCGGACTGATCTAATGCTTTTGGAAGCCATGTTTCCCAAAAGATTTCCAATTGTCGGGGTTTTTTAGTTAAAAAATGGCCGGAAATGGAATTTTCTATAGAAAAACAGGGTATTTTCGCTATGGAGTCTTCGCGTTCTTGTTTCACCGGGCGTTCAGGTGGCTGTGATTTCCAAAATGATGGGTCGGACTGATCTAATGCTTTTGGAAGCCATGTTTCCCAACAGATTTCCAACTGTCGGTCTTTTTCAGCCAAAAAATGGCCGGAAATGGAATTTTCTATGGAAAAACAGGGAATTTTCTCTGTGGAGTCTTCGTGTTCTTGTTTCGCCGGGCGTTCAGGGTGTTGTGATGTCCAAAATGATGGGTCGGACTGATCTAATGCTTTTGGAAGCCATGTTTCCCAACAGATTTTCAATTGTCGGGCTTTTTCAGCCAAAAAATGGTCGGAAAGGGAATTTTCTATGGAAAAACAGCGAATTTTCTTTGTGGAGTCTTTGGGTTCTTGTTTTGCCGGGCGCGTTCAGGGGGGCTGTGATGTCCAAAATGATGGGATTGACTGATCTAATGCTTTTGGAAGCCATGTTTCCCAAAAGATTTCCAACTGTCGGGCTTTTTTCCGCCAAAAAATGGTCGGAAAAGGGAATTTTCAATGGAAAAACAGGGAATTTTCTCTGTGGAGTCTTCGTGTTCTTGTTTCGCCGGGCGTTCGAGGGTGCTGTGATGTCCAAAATGATGGGTCGGACTGATCTAATGCTTTTGGAAGCCATGTTTCCCAACAGATTTCCAACTGTCGGACTTTTTCAGCAAAAAAATGGCCGGAAAGGGAATTTTCTATGAAAAACAGGGAATTTTCTCTGTGGAGTCTTCGTGTTCTTGTTTTGTCGGGCGTTCAGGGTGATGTGATGTCCAAAATGATGGATCGGACTGATCTAATGCTTTTGGAAGCCATGTTTCCCAACAGATTTCCAACAGTCGGGCTTTTTCAGCCAAAAAATGGCTGGAAAGGGAATTTTCTATGGAAAAACGGGGAATTTTCTTTGTGGAGTCTTCGTGTTCTTCTTGTTTCGCCGGGCGTTCGGGGTTTGTGATGTCCAAAATGATGGGTCGGACTGATCTAATGCTTTTGGAAGCCATGTTTCCCAACATATTTCCGACTGTCGGGCTTTTTAGCAAAAAAATGGCCGGAAAGGGAATTTTCAAAGGAAAAACAGGGAATTTTCTCTGTGGAGTCTTCGTGTTCTTGTTTCGCCGGGCGTTCAAGATGTTGTGATGTCCAAAATGATGGTCGGATTGATCTAATGCTTTTGGAAAGCCATGTTTCCCAACATATTTCCAACTGTCGGGCTTTTTCAGCCAAAAAATGGCCAAAAAGGGAATTTTCTATGGAAAAATAGGGAATTTTCTTTGTGGAGTCTTCGTGTTCTTTTTTTGCCAGGCGTTCAGGGTGCTGTGATGTCCAAAATGATGGGTTGGACTGATCTAATGCTTTCGGAAACCATGTTTCCCAACATATTTCCATCTGTCGAGCTTTTTCAGCCAAAAAAATGGCCGGAAAGGGAATTTTCTATGGAAAAACACGGTATTTTCTCTCTGGAGTCTTCGTGTTCTTGTTTTGCCGGGCGTTCGGGGGTTTTGTGATGTCCAAAAGAATGGGTCGGATTAATCTAGTGCTTTTGGAAGCCATCTTTCCCAACAAATTTCCAATTGTCGGGGTTTTTTATTTAAAAAATGGCTGCAAATGGAATTTTCTATAGAAAAACAAGGTATTTTCGCTATGGAGTCTTTGTGTTCTTGTTTCCCCGGGCGTTCAGGTTGCTGTGATGTCCAAAATGATGGGTCGGACTGATCTAATGCTTTTGGAATCCATGTTTCTCATAAGATTTCCCACAGTCGGGCTTTTTCAGCCAAAAAATGGCCGGAAAGGGAATTTTCTATGGAAAAATGGGGAATTTTCTCTGTGGAGTCTTCGTGTTCTAGTTTCGCCGGGCGTTCAGGGTGCTGTGATGTCCAAAATAATGGGTCGGATTGATGTAATGCTTTTGGAAGCCATGTTTCCCAACAGATTTTCAACTGTCGGGCTTTTTCCGCCAAAAAATGGCCGAAAAGGAAATTTTGTTTGGAAAAACAGGGAATTTTCTCTTCGAGTCTTCGCGTTCTTGTTTCGCCGAGCGTTCAGGGTGCTGTGATGTCCAAAATGATGGCTCGGACTGATCTAATGCTTTTGGAATCCATGTTTCCCAACATATTTCCAACTGTCGGGCTTTTTCAGCCAAAAAATGCCCGGAAAAGGAATTTTCTAAGGAAAAATAGGGAATTTTCTCTATCGAGTCTTCGTGTTCTTGTTTCGCCGGGCGTTCACCGTTTTGTGACGTCCAAAATGGTAGGACGGACTGATCTAATGCCTTTGGAAGCCATGTTTCCCAACAGATTTCCTACTGTCGGGCTTTTTCAGCCAAAAAATGGCCGTAAATGGAATTTTCTATGGAAATTCGGGGAATTTTCTCTGTGGAGTCTTCGTGTTCTTGTTTTAGCGGGCCTTCAAGGTGCTGTGATGTCCAAAGTGATGGGATGGACTGATGTAATGCTTTTGGAATCCATGTTTCTCATCAGATTTCCCATAGTCGGGCTTTTTAAGCCAAAAAATGGCCGGAAAGTGAATTTTCTATGGAAAAGCGGGGATTTTTTTCTGTGGAGTCGTCGTGTTCTTGTTTCGCCAGGCGTTCAGGGTGTTGTGATGTCCAAAATGATGGGTCGGACTGATCTAATGCTTTTGGAAGCCATGTTTCCCAACATATTTCCAACTGTCGGGCTTTTTCAGCCAAAAAATGGCCGGAAAGGGAATTTTCTATGGAAAAATAGGGAATTTTTTTTGTGGAGTCTTCGTGTTCTTGTTTTGCCGGGCGTTCAGGGTGCTGTGATGTCCAAAATGATGGGTCGGACTGATCTAATGCTTTTGAAGCCATGTTTCCCAAAATATTTTCAATTGTTCGGGCTTTTTCAGCCAAAAAATGGCCGGAAAGGGAATTTTCTATGGAAAAACAGGAAATTTTTCTATGGAGTCTTCGTGTTCTTCTTTTTTTTGCCTGGGCCTTCAGGTTTGTGTGATGTCCAAAATGATGGGACGGACTGATCTAATGCTTTTGAAGCCATGTTTCCCAACAGATTTCCAACTGTCGGCTTTTTTTTCAGCCAAAAAATGGCCGAAAAGGGAATTTTCTTTTGGAAAAACAGGGAATTTTCTCGTGGAGTCTTCGTGTTCTTGTTTCGCCGGGCGTTCGGGGGCTATTGTGATGTCCAAAATGATGGGACGGACTGATGTAATGCGTTCGGAATCCATGTTTCTCATCAGATTTCCCAAAGTTGGGCTTTTTCAGCCAAAAAATGGCCGTAAATGGAATTTTCTATGGAAATACGGGGAATTTTCTCTGTGGAGTCTTCGTGTTCTTGTTTTAGCGGGCGTTCAGGGTGCTGGCATGTCCAAAATGATGCGTTGGACAGATCTAATAATTTTGGAAGCCATGTTTCGCAGAAGATTTCCAACTGTCGGGCTTTTTTAGCCAAATAATGGCCCGAAAGGGAATTTTCTATGGAAAAACGGGGAATTTTCTCTATGGAGTCTTCGTGTTCTTGTTTTAGCGGGCCTTCAGGGTGCTGTGATGTCCAAAATGATGGGACGGACTGATGTAATGCTTTTGGAATCCATGTTTCTTATCAGATTTCGCACAGTCGGGCTTTTTCCTCCAAAAAATGGCCGGAAAAGGAATTTTCTATGGAAAAATGTGGAATTTTCTCTGTGGAGTCTTCGTGTTTTTGTTTTAGCGGGCATTCGGGGTGCTGTGATGTCCAAAATGATGGGACGGACTGATGTAATGCTTTTGGAATCCATGTTTCCAACATATTTTCAATTGTTGGGCTTTTTCCAGCCAAAAAATGGCCCAAAAAGGAATTTTCTATGGAAAAACGGGGAATTTTCTCTTTGGAGTCTTCGTGTTCTTGTTTCGCCGGGCATTCAGGGGGCTGTGATGTCCAAAATGATGGGTCGGACTGATCTAATGCTTTCGGAAGCCCTGATTCCCAACATATTTCCAATTGTCGGGCTTTTGCAGCCGAAAAATGGCCGGAAAGGGAATTTCTATGGAAAAACAGGGAATTTTCTGTATGGAGTTTTCGTGTTGTTGTTTCACCAAGCATTCAGGGGGCTGTGATGTCCAAAAGAATGGGTCGGATTAATCTAGTGCTTTTGGAAGCCATGTTTCCCAACAAATTTCCAATTGTTAGGCTTTTTTAGCAAAAAAATGGCTAGAAAGTGAATTTTCTATGGAAAAATAGGGAATTTTCTCGTGGAGTCTTCGTGTTCTTGTTTTTGCCGAGCGTTCGGGGGTCTTTGTGATGTCCAAAATGATGGGTCGGACTGATCTAATGCTTTTGGAAGCCATGTTTCCCAAAATATTTTCAATAGTTAGGCTTTTTTTTAGCCAAAAAATGGCCGGAAAAGGGAATTTTCTATGGAAAAACACGGGAATTTTCTCTATGGAGTCTTCGTGTTCTTGTTTTTGCCGGGCGTTCGGGTTGCTTTGTGATGTCCAAAATGATGTGTCGGACAGATCTAATGCTTTTGGAAGCCATGTTTCCCAACAGATTTCCAACTGTCGGGCTTTTTCAGCCAAAAAATGGCCAAAAAGGGAATTTTCTAAGGAAAAACAAGGAATTTTCTCTGTGGAGTCTTATATTCTTGTGATTCGATCTAATGCTTTTCAAGCCATGTTTTTTAGCCAAAAAATGGGGAAAGGGAATTTTCTATGGAAAAACAGGGAATTTTCTTGTGGAGTCTTCGTGTTCTTGTTTCGCTGGGCGTTCAGGGGGCTATGATGTCTAAAATGATGGGTCGGACTGATCTAATGTTTTTCAAGCCATGTTTCCCAATAGATTTCCAACTGTCGGGCTTTTCGAACCAAAAAAGGTCGGAAAGGGAATTTTCTATGGAAAAATAGGGAATTTTCTCTGTGGAGTCTTCGTGTTCTTGTTTCGCCAGGCGTTCGGGGTGCTGTGATGTCCAAAATGATGAGTCAGACTTATTTAATGCGTTTGGAAACCATGTTTCCCAACAAATTTACAACTGTCGGGCCTTTTCAGCCAAAAAATGGTCAGAAAGGGAATTTTCAATGGAAAAATGGGGAATTTTCTTTGTGGAGTCTTCGTGTTCTTGTTTTAGGGGGCCTTCAAGGTGCTGTGATCTCCAAAATGATGGGACGGACTGATCTAATGCTTTTGGAATCCATGTTTCTCATCAGATTTCCCACAGTCGGGCTTTTTCACCCAAAAAATGGCCGGAAAAGGAATTTTCTATGTAAAAATGGGGAATTTTCTCTGTGGAGTCTTCGTGTTCTTGTTTTACCGAGCGTTCAGGGTGCTGTGATGTCCAAAATGATGGGTTGGACTGATCTAATGCTTTTGGAAGCCATGTTTCCCAACAAATTTCCAACTGTCGGGCTTTTTCAACCAAAAAATGGCCGGAAAGGGAATTTTCTATGGAAAAACAGGGAATTTTTGTCGGGAGTCTTTGTGTTCTTGTTTGCCGGGCGTTCGGGGTGCTTTGTGATGTCCAAAATGATGGGTCAAACTGATCTATTGCTTTTGGATGCCATGTTTCCCAAAAGATTTCCAATTGTCGATGGGCTTTTTAGCCAAAAAATGGCTGAAAAAGGGAATTTTCTATGGAAAAACATGGAATTTTTCTATGGAGTCTTCGTGTTCTTGTTTCGCTAGCGTTCGGGTGTTGTGATGGCCAAAATGATGGGTCGCACTGATCTAATGCTTTTGGAAACCATGTTTCCCAACAGATTTCCAACTGTCAGGCTTTTTCCACCAAAAAAAGGGGAAAGGGAATTTTCTATGGAAAAACAGTGAATTTTCTTTGTGGAGTCTTCGTGTTCTTCTTTTGCCGGGCCATCAGGGTGCTGTGATGTGCAAAATGATGGGTCGGACTAATCTAATGCTTTTGGAAGTCATGTTTCCCAGCAGATTTCCAACTGTCGGGCTTTTCCGCCAAAAAATGGCAGAAAAGGGAATTTTCTATGGAAAAAAGAGGAATTTTCTCTATGCAATCTTTGTATTCTTGTTTCGCCGGGCGTTCAGGGGGTTGTGATGGCCAAAATGATTGGTCGAACTGATCTAATGCTTTTGGAAACCATGTTTCACAACAGAATTCCAACTGTCAGGCTTTTTCAGCCAAAAAATAGCCGGAAAAGGAATTTTCTATGGAAAAATAGGGAATTTTCTCTGTGGAGTCTTCGTGTTCTTGTTTCGCCGGGCTTTCAGAGTGCTGTGATGTCCAAAATGATGTGTAGGACTGAACTAATGCTTTTGGAAGCCATGTGTCACAACAGATTTTCAACTGTCGGGCTTTTTCCGCCAAAAAATGGCCCAAAAAGGAATTTTCTATGGAAAAACAGGGAATTTTCTCTGTGGAGTCTTCGTATTCTTGTTTCGCCGGCCATTCAGGGTGTTGTGATGGCCAAAATGATGGCTCGGACTGATCTAATGATTTTGGAAACCATGTTTCCTAACATAATTCCAACAGTTAGGCTTTCTCATCAAAAAAATGGCCAGAAAGGGTATTTTCTATGAAAAAATAGGGAATTTTCTCTATGGAGTCTTCGTGTTCTTGTTTTGCCGAGCAGTCAGGGTGCTGTGATGTGCAAAATGATGGGTCGGACTCATCAAATGCTTTTAGAAGCCATGTTTCCCAAAATATTTTCAACCGTTGGGCTTTTTCTGCAAAAATGGCCGCAAAGGGAATTTTCTGTGGAAAAACACGGAATTTTCTCTATGGAGTCTTCGTCTTCTTCTTTTGCTCGGCCTTCAGGTTTGTGTGATGTGCAAAATGATGGGTCGGACTGATCTAATTCTCTTCGAAGCCATGTTTGCCGACAGATTTCCAACTGTCGGCATTTTTGCCAAAAAATGGCCGAAAATAGAATATTCTTTGGAAAAACGGGAATTTTTCTCGTGGAGTGTTCGTGTATTCTTGTTTCGTTAGGCGTTCAGGCTATTGTGATGGCCAAAATGATGGTCGGACTGATCTAATGCTTTTGGAAGCCATGTTTCCCAACAGATTTACAATTGTTGGGCTTTTTCAGCCAAAAAATGGCCCAAAAGGGAATTTTGTATGGAAAAATAGGGAATTTTCTCTGTGGAGTCTTCGTGTTCTTCTTTTGCCGGGCCTTCAGGGTGCTGTGATGCGCAAAATGATGGGTTGGAATGATCTAATGATTTTGGAAGCCATGTTCCCAAAAGATTTCCAAGCTGTCGGGCTTTTCCGCAAAAAATGGCCGGAAAAGGAATTTTCTATGAAAAAAACGGGGAATTTTCTCTATGGAGTCTTCGTATTCTTGTTTCGCTGGCGTTCGGGCTGTTGTGATGTCCAAAATGATGGGTCGGACTGATCTAATGCTTTTGGAAACCATGTTTCACAATAGAATTTCCAATTGTCGGGCTTTTTTAGCCAAAAAATGGCCGGAAAAGGAATTTTCTATGGAAAAATAGGGAATTTTTCTGTGGAGTCTTGGTGTTCTTGTTTTGTCAGGCGTTCAGAGTGCTGTGATGTCCAAAATGATGGGTAGGATTGAACTAGTGCTTTTGGAAGCCATGTGTCACAATAGATTTTCAACTGTTGGGCTTTTTCCGCCAAAAAATGGCCCAAAAAGGAATTTTCTATGCAAAAACGGGGAATTTTCTCTTTGGAGCCTTCGTATTCTTGTTTCGTCGGGCGTTCGGGGTGGTGTGATGGCCAAAATAATGGGGCAGACTGATCTAATGCTTTGGGAAGGCATGGTTCCCAACAGATTTACAACTGCCAGGCTTTTTCAGCCAAAAAATGGCCGAGAAGTGAATTTTCTATGGAAAAACAGGGAATTTTCTTTGTGGAGTCTTCGTATTCTTGTTTTGCCGGGCGTTCAGGGTGTTGTGATGGACAAAATAATGGCTCGGACCGATCTAATGCTTTTGGAAACCATGTTTCCCAACATAATTCCAACTGTTAGGCTTTCTTAGCAAAAAAATGGCCAGAAAGGGAATTTTCTATGGAAAAATAGGGAATTTTCTCTGTGGAGTCTTCGTGTTCTTGTTTTGCCGAGCATTCAGGGTGCTGTGATGTGCAAAATGATGGGTCGGACTCATCTAATGCTTTTGGAAGCCATGTTTCCCAAAATATTTTCAACTGTTAGGCTTTTTCAGCCAAAAAATGGCCGGAAAGGGAATTTTCTATGGAAAAACACGAAATTTTCTCTATGGAGTCTTCGCCTTCTTCTTTTGCCGGGCCTTCAGGTTGTTGTAATGTGCAAAATGATGGGTCGGACTGATCTAATTCTCTTTGAAGCCATGTTTCCCGAAAGATTTCCAACTGTCAAGCATTTCTTCCAAAAAATGGCCGAAAAGGGAATTTTATTTGGAAAAACTCGAAATTTTCTCTGTGGAGTCTTCATATTCTTGTTTCGTTAGGCGTTCAGGCTATTGTGATGGCCAAAATGATGGGTCGGACTGATCTAATGCTTGGCAAAGCCATGTTTCCCAACAGATTTAAAACTGTCGGGCTTTTTCAGCCAAAAAATGGCTGAAAAGGGAATTTTGTATGGAAAATCATGGATTTTTTTCTGTGGAGTCTTCGTGTTCTTCTTTTGCCGGGCCTTCAGTGTGCTGTGATGTGCAAAATGATGGGTCGAACTGATCTAATGCTTTTGGAAGCCATGTTCCGCAAAAGATTTCCAACTGTTGGGCTTTTCTGCCAAAAAATGGCTGAAAAACGAATTTTCTTTGGAAAAACGGGGAATTTTCTCTATGGAGTCTTCGTATTCTTGTTTCGCTGGCCGTTCATGCTGTTGTGATGGCCAAAATGATGGGTCGGACTGACCTAATGCTTTTGGAAACCATGTTTCCCAACAGATTTCCAACTGTCAGGCTTTTTCAGCCAAAAAATCGGGGAAAGGGAATTTTCTATGGAAAAACAGGGAATTTTCTCTGTGGAGTCTTCGTGTTCTTCTTTTGCCGGGCCTTCAGGGTGGTGTCATGTTCAAAATGATGGGTCGGATTGATCTAATGCTTTTGGAAGTCATGTTTCCCAACAGATTTCTAACCATCGGGCTTTTCCGCAAAAAAATGGCCGAAAAAGGAATTTTTTATGGAAAAACGGGGAATTTTCTCTATGGAGTCTTCGTATTCTTGTTTCGCCGGGCGTTCAGGGTGCTATGATGGCCAAAATGATGGGTTAGACTGATCTTATGCTTTTGGAAGCCATGTTTCCCAACAGATTTCCAACTGTCGGGCTTTTTCAGCCAAAAAGTGGCCGAGAAGTGAATTTTCTATGGAAAAACAGAGAATTTTCTCTGTGGAGTCTTCGTGTTCTTGTTTCGCCGGGCGTTTTGTTTGTTGTGATGTCCAAAATGATGGGTCGGACTGATCTAATGCTTTTGGAAGTCATGTTTCCCAAAAGATTTTCAACTGTCGGTCTTTTTCTGCAAAAATGGCCGGAAAGGGAATTTTCTGTGGAAAAACACGGAATTTTCTCTATGGTGTCTTCGTCTTCTTCTTTTGCCGGGCCTTCAGGTTGCTGTGATGTGCAAAATGATGGGTCGGACTGATCTAATGCTCTTGGAAGCCATGTTTCCCGACAGATTTCCAACTGTCGGGCATTTCTGCCAAAAAATGGCCGAAAAGGGAATTTTCTGTGGAAAAACGGGGAATTTTCTCTATGGAGTCTTCTTATTCTTGTTTTGTTAGGTGTTCAGGCTGTTGTGATGGCCAAAATGATGGGTCGGACTAATCTAATGCTTTTGGAGACCATGTTTCCCAATAGATTTCCAACTGTCAAGCTTTTTCAACCAAAAAATGGGCGGAAAGGGAATTTTCTATGGAAAAACAGGGAATTTTCTCTGTGGAGTTTTCGTGTTCTTGTTTCGCCGGGCCTTCAGGGTGCTGTGATGTCCAAAATGATGGGTCGGACTGATCTAATGCTTTTGGAAGCCATGTTTCCCAACAAATTTTCAACCAAGGGGCTTTTTTAGCCAAAAAATAGCCGAGAATGGAATTTTCTCTTTGGAGTCTTCGTGTTCTTGTTTCGCCGGGCATTTAGGGTGTTGTAATGCCCAAAATGTTGGGTCAGACTGATCTAATGCTTTTGGAAGCCATGTTTCCCAACAGATTTTCAACTGCCAGGCTTTTTCAGCCAAAAAATGACCCGAAAGTGAATTTTCTATGGAAAAATAGGGAATTTTCTCTATGGAGTCTTCGTGTTCTTCTTTTGTCGGGCCTTCAGGGTGCTGTGATGTGCAAAATGATGGGTCGGACCGATCTAATGCTTTTGCGAGTCATGTTTCCCAACATATTTCCAACTGTCGGGCTTTTTCGCCAAGAAATGGCCAAAAATGGAATTTTCTATCGAAAAATGAGGAATTTTCTCTATGCAGTCTTTGTATTCATGTTTCGCCGGGCGTTCAGGGTGTGTTGATGGCCAAAATGATGGCTCAGACTGATCTAATGCTTTTGAAAACCATGTTTCCCAACAGAATTCCAACTGTCAGGCTTTTTCAGCCAAAAAATGGCCGGAAAAGGAATTTTCTATGGAAAAATAGGGAATTTTTTCTGGGGAATCTTCGTGTTCTTGTTTCGCGGGGCATTCAGAGTGCTGTGATGTCCAAAATGATGGGTCAGACTGATCTAATGCTTTTGGAAGCCATGTGTCTCAACAGATTTTCAACTGTCGGGCTTGTTCCGCCAAAAAATGGCTCAAAAAGGAATTTTCTATGGAAAAACGGGGAATTTTCTCTGTGGAGTCTTCATGTTCTTGCTTTGCCGGGCGTTCAGGCTGCTGTGATGTGCAAAATGATGGGTCGGACTGATCTAATGCTTTTGGAAGCCGTGTTTCCCAATAGATTTCCAACTGTCGGGCTTTTCTCTATGGAGTCTTTGTATTCTTGTTTCGCCGGGCGTTCAGGGTGTTGTAATGGCCAAAATGATGGGTCGAATTGATTTAATGCTTTTGGAAATGTGACACCCCGAACCCTTCGCAGGTCGTCACCAGCGCCGATGTTACACTTTATTTCCTCTTTCTATCTTGTACTCAAAACAAGCGTCGTTAATCACAGGCATTTTTTTTTAAAGCGGTCCCAGCGCGACTCATAGCGGAAGCAAATTAAACATCACCATCTATCCCCCTACCAATCCATGATACAAATACACACCAGCTAAACATCAGGATTTTATAAACAACTTCGACACTTTGCTTACATATATATATAGCAAGATGGGATTCCCTTTGGGTCGGTACATCAAAAAGGAAAAGCTAGGACTCAACCACGTCCAGCCTAAAACCTCAAAAAGAAACTCTCGACCCTCAACATCATACGAGTACGAACCCCCATTGAAAGTGTCGACTATCTACATCAAAAAGATCCAGCTCCTACTCATCGCGCGCGGGTCTCACACCCAACCCGGTGCATCAGGCGGTGGCAACGGCAACATCCCTCGCATCGCTCCATCCCGACGAACGTGCACAGAAATGAACTCTTGAATGACAGGACCCCCAGCCAGGCCCACGTCATACATCACTAGACAACGTACTCGGATAAAAGTCAGTCCGGGAACAGAGGGATAGTCTATCTCAACACACTCGACCTCTACATCGGATGGTATCCCGTAAAATGTACCCGCGTGACGGGGGAAGCGGCATACCGCTAATCTGAAATTTTATCCCCAAAAGGGGTGAGTACAACCACTCGGCAGATAGGGAAATCCAATAACCACTCAATGCATCATGCAAATTTCACATGCATTGCAGGCATTACTTACCTTGAAGCCAGGCACACACTATCATGCATCATCATATCACATCACATATTATCATCATCATCATCATCATGCATATCATCATGCATATCATATCATATCATAGGTGATCATCATATCACATCACATATCATCATCATCATGCATATCATCATGCATATCATATCATATCATAGGTGATCATCATATCACATCACATATCATCATCATCATCATGCATATCATCATGCATATCATATCATATCATAGGTGATCATCATATCACATCACATATCATCATCATCATCATATCATCATGCATATCATATCATATCATAGGTGATCATCATATCACATCACATATCATCATCATCATCATCATGCATATCATCATGCATATCATATATCATGGGTGATCATCATATCACATCACATATCATCATCATCATCATGCATATCATCATGCATATCATATATCATGGGTTCATTTTTCATCTTTTATCTTTAAACTTGATCACCACATCACCCATTTCTCATATCATCAATTTCATCATCCCTTCGGGCAAAGACCTCCGACGGGGTTCCCAGCATTCCAGCCATCCCATGGCCACCGGGCTTCCGGCTCCCCACATTTCGGGCATCTCGCATCTCAACTAGCATCACGAGGCATTCCCTTCGGGCAGAAACCTCCGACAGGGCTTCCGGCCTTTACCCTTCTAGCCAGGCATCTCGCACCCACATCCTGGCATCGCGAGGCATTCCTTTCGGGCAAAGACCTCCGACAAGGCTTCCGGCCCCCCACATTTCGGGCATCCTGAATCTCCTAGGGAATTTCGGCAATGTATCTCTGTACATTCCGAGCATCATCCTCCACCACAACCTCTTACTCACATATCATTTTCCACATTCACCATCCTTTTAATCTCATTATTACATGGCATATGATTCACACATGCATCACAATTTATGATCATACATACACCAATGTCATATAATAATGCATAATAAATTAAATGGAATTCATGGCCAATAAATTAATCCCTTTTTATTTCATTATTATTTTATTATTATTTTATTATATTATTATTATATTTATTTATTTTCATAAATAAATATTAAATTTAATATCTATGATTTTCCCAAAATCATAATATTCAAAAAATTATTAAACAAACCAATAGGATAACAATTTCATACAAAATTCATGGCCAAATTGAATTTTACATAATTTCACAATTTCCACAAAATAGCACATGATATTCGGATAATGACCAGAATGCACAGTTTCAAAATAAATTCGATTAAAATACTGATACGGCCTCCAAAAATTACGAAATTTTACAGGGTGATAGCCAAGACATTTTCGTGCATTTTTTGTGAAGAACTCCAAGCCAAATTATTTTTAGATTAATTTATACAACCCCACGAAACTTCTGGAACCACTACCGCGTCGTCCATAATACACATCTCCGAAATATTAAGATTTCACCCATCTATTCTGTTTCGTTTCCTCTGAAATTTGGATATGTTATGTATCAAGGTGTCCTTTACAAGTTTCATGAAGAGATATAGGTAAAATAACCAAAGTATGGTCACCATTTAAGTCTATGAAGTCTCGGGTGTCTCGGAATACATCACCAGAATCATCATCTCCAAGATCTAGCCGATTCACCAAGCTATACTTGTTATTTTTGCTTCAAATTTGAGTATGTTGTATTTTAAGGTGTTACCTACAACTTTCATGCAGACATCTAAGTCAAATCTTCAACAAAAATCAACATGCAAACAAGAATCCAACAAGAAGTCAGTGAAAACTTCACAGATCTAGGGTCTCCGTATAATAGAACTTTAACCCCTCATATCTCCATCATTTTCCACTAAATTTCAGTATGTTATATTAAAAGACGTTAGCTACAACTTTCATGAAGACATCGAAGCCAAAATAGGACTCCAAACACACATACAAGCTCAAACAAACTACTGACTCCTACAAACCGAGCAAGAACAGTCACACGGCTTGAAAACAAACAACCCTTACCTCGGTTTTTCGCACAAATAACACCTAAAATCGAACATGCAACCAACACTACAACAAGCAAGAGAAGTTAAAGGACTCCACTTGCCTCTAAGATGAGCAAATGACGGCGTACGGACGGCGGGACACGGCGGCTCCTCCTCGGCTCCGCCTCCTTCCTCTCGGTCTCTCCCTCTCTCTCGCAATTTCTCTCTCTCTCTCACTCTCTCTCTCGGCCGAATGAAGAAAACCGGCCACCTTCTCTCTCTCTCCTCCCCTCTTATACTCTCTAATCCTCATGATTAGCAATCATGAGATTGCCTACAAACCCACCAATGCATGGCCTCCCCCCTTGCCACTTGTCTCATTGGATTTTTCTTTTAAATTTGATTTGGGCTTGGGCTTGGGCCCATCTGGCCACTCCTCTTGGGCTGGTCGACAGCCTCCTTTGGGCTCTAATGGGCCGACTAGCTTGGCCCACCAAGCTTTAGGCCAATGGGTCCAAGGCCCATTCGAATTTAATCCCCTTTTTCCCTTTTTTTTTTTTTTGTTGAAATTCTTCTATAAATATTTTTGAATTCCAATTTTCATCTCGGCCAGAGTCTTGGGATATTTTTGCTCATTGAAATTTAAATCATATGGCCAAGCATAGATTATTAATCTTATTAAATTTAATTTTCCACAATCACAAGCACAAATCATCAAATTAAAAGACTAATGGCTAAAACATAAGCCATGGAAATTTAACACATAATTAGAGACTTTAACACACCTTATGGCTTGGCTTTGAATTTTTGGGATGCCACAACTCTCCCCTCCTTAGAGAATTTCGTCCTTGAAATTCAAGCACTACTCGCGCCTTCTTGAAATAAATAGGGATACTTTTCCTTTATCTGATCCTCACTTTCCCATGTGGCTTCCTCCACATCATGATGTCGCCATAACACCTTAACTAATGGGATCTTTTTGGTCCTAAGGATTTGCTCCTTTCGATCCAATATTTGCACAGGCTCTTCAATGTACCTTACTTTCTCATCCACTTTGATGGCTTCATGATTGAGTATGTGACCAGGATCCGGCTGGTACTTCC
This sequence comes from Eucalyptus sideroxylon x Eucalyptus melliodora, assembly GCA_016097485.1. NCBI lineage: Eukaryota > Viridiplantae > Streptophyta > Magnoliopsida > Myrtales > Myrtaceae > Eucalyptus > Eucalyptus sideroxylon x Eucalyptus melliodora. Next base: position 6,142,093 of record CM027826.1, read on the forward strand.
TCAACATCGATACATGAAACACATCGTGCAGATTTCCTAACTTAGGAGGTAATGCTAAACGATAAGCTACATCCCCTATCCTCTCAAGAATTTCAAAAGGTCCAACAAACCTAGGTCTTAGCTTACCCTTCATCCCGAATCGAGATATTCCTTTCATTGGAGATACCTTAAGGAACACATGGTCTCCTATACTAAATTCCAAAGGCCTTCTACGTCTATCTGCGTAGCCTTTCTATCTACTCTGAGCTGTTCTAAGTCTTTCTCTGATAATATCAACAGCTTCAACGGTAACTTGTACCAGTTCAGGTCCTGTCAACTTCCTTTCACCTACTTCACTCCAACAGACAAGAGTCCTACATCTCCTTCCATATAATACTTCATAAGGTGCCATGCCTATACTCTGCTGAAAACTATTATTATAGGCAAACTCTACCAAATGCAATCTTTCATCCCAATTTCCTTTGAAATCGATTACACAGGCTCTCAACATATCTTCTAATATCTGGATTACTCTTTCCGATTGACCATCTGTCTGAGGATGAAAAGCAGTACTAAATTGAAGCTTAGATCCTAACGCAATTTGAAGACTCCTCCAAAAATTCGAAGTGAACCTCGAATCTCGATCTGAAGTAATGGTCACTGGAACACCATGTAAGCATACCACTTGACTTACATACATGTCCGCATACTTATCCATTGGGTAGTCCATGCGAATCGCTAAGAAATGTGCCGACTTAGTCAAACGATCCACTATAACCCAAATTGAATCATGACTACTTGATGTCCTTGGCAATCCTTGCACAAAGTCCATCGTTATATGTTCCCATTTCCATTCTGGAATGTCCAATGGTCTCAAAAGTCCTGCGGGTTTACGATGTTCCGCTTTTACTTGCTGACACGTCAAACATCGAGATACGTACTTAGCCGTATCTGCCTTCATACCATTCCACCAAAATTGCTGACATAAATTTCTGTACATCTTCGTACTACCTGGGTGGATACTATAATTACTCTTATGTGCCTCCGACAGAATTTCCTTCCTCAATTCCTCATTGTCGGGAACACAAAGTCGTCCTTGACATCTTACTCTTCCATCATCAGAGATCTGAAATTCTGATCTTTTCCCTAAAGATACAGCATCCTTCACTTTCAAAATCTCTGGGTCAGATTCTTGCAGGATTTTAATTTTCTGGATAATCTCTGGCTCAATCCTCAATGCACTAAGCATACCAGTAAGACAATCCATTTCCAATTTGAATTCTGAATTTGCTACAGATTCTAACAATTTCCACTCCGCCATTCTCAAACTAGCTATCTTTAAACTTGCTATGGAAATAGCCGACTTACGACTAAGAGCATCTGCTACTCTATTCGCCTTTCCTGGATGATATCTTATCTCACAGTCATAATCCTTCAATAACTCCATCCACCTCCTTTGTCTCATATTCAACTCCTTTTGTGAGAACAAATACTTCAAACTCTTATGATCCGTATAGATCTCAAACTTTTCCCCATACAAATAGTGTCTCCATATCTTCAAGGCAAACACTATAGCTGCTAGCTCTAAATCATGCGTCGGGTAATTTAGCTCATGAGGTTTCAATTGTCTGGATGCATAGGCTACAACTTTGCCATGCTGCATCAACACACATCCTAGTCCTTTGTGAGATGCATCACTATACACCGTGAAACCATCAGGTCCAGTAGGTATAGTCAGAATTGGAGCTGAAGTCAATTTCCTTTTGAGCTCCTGAAAACTCCTTTCACATTCTCCATTCCACTCAAATTTCACATTCTTTCGAGTCAATTTAGTTAAAGGTCCTGCCAGTCTTGAAAATCCTTCAATGAACCTTCTATAATAACCAGCCAGTCCTAAGAAACTTCGAATCTCAGTAGGTGTTGTCGGTCTCGGCCAATTTACTACCATTTCAACTTTTGCCGGGTCAACTGCAATTCCTTTTCCTGACACCACATGCCCTAAAAATATTATCCGATCCAACCAGAATTCACACTTACTAAACTTAGCATACAACTTATGCTCTCTCAGAGTCTGCAAAACTATTCTCAAATGTTGCTCATGCTCCTTAGGCCCTTTTGAATATACCAGAATATCATCAATAAACACAATCACAAACTGGTCTAAATAAGGCTGAAATATTCTATTCATCAAATCCATAAATGCAGCCGGGCGTTAGTCAATCCAAATGGCATAACAAGGAACTCATAGTGTCCATAACGAGTTCTAAACGCAGTCTTAGGAATGTCCTCCTTCTTAATTCTCAACTGATGGTATCCCGACCTCAAATCAATTTGAGAGAAAACGGAACTTCCCTGGAGTTGGTCAAACAAGTCATCAATTCTAGGCAAATGATACTTATTCTTAATGGTCACCTAATTAAACTGCCTATAGTCAATACACAAGCGCATCGATCCATCTTTCTTTTTCACAAACAAGACCGGTGCACCCCAAGGTGAAGCACTTGGTCTAATGAATCCCTTATCAAGCAATTCTTGCAGTTGCACTTTCAACTCCTTCAATTCAACTAAGGCCATTCTATATGGGGCTTTTGATATTGGTTTTGTTCCAGGCATTAATTCAATTTCAAATTCAATCTCCCGCTCTGGCGGCAATCCAGGCAATTCCTCAGGAAATACACCTTGAAATTCGTTAACTACACGAACTTCCTCAAGATTAGGCTCCTCCTTGGCATAATCTCTAACTATGGCTAGGTACCTTTGACATCCTTTGTCAAGTAACTTACATGCTTCTACTGCCGAAATAAGAGCTACAGGAAAATGGGTCTGACCTCCTAAAAATTCACAACTAGACTGATCAGGTAAAACAAATTGAGGGTGCTGTGATGTCCAAAATGATGAGTCGGACTGATCTAATGCTTTTGGAAACCATGTTTCCCAACAGATTTTCAACTGTCGGGCTTTCTCCGCCAAAAAATGGCCGAAAAGTGAATTTTCTAAGGAAAAACGGGGAATTTTCTCTGTGGAGTCTTCGTATTCTTGTTTCGCTGGGCATTCAGGGTGCTGCGATGGCCAAAATGATGGGTCGGACTGATCTTATGCTTCTGGAAGCCATGTTTCCCAACAGATTTCCAACTGTTAGGCTTTTTCAGCCAAAAAATGGCCGAGAAGGGAATTTTCTATGACCACCGCCCGCGGTGGCCTCAGTGGACTAGGACTTAGTACCCATTCGCCAGGGGAGGAGTTCGAACCTCGGGGATGCAAAACGCGCGATTCACCTGTGGCTGGGTCTGTGGTGGTGGCCCAGTTCACCCCAGGATTTACTCCGCTACGAAGCGGCGCACGGAGGTTCCCTGGGTCACTAAAAAAAAAGAAAAGGGAATTTTCTCTGTGGAGTCTTCATGTTCATGTTTCGCCGAGCGTTTAGGGTGTTGTGTTGTCCAAAATGATGGGTCGGATTGATCTAATGCTTTTGGAAGCCATGTTTCCCAACAGATTTTCAACTGTCGGGCTTTTTTAGCCAAAAAATGACCGGAAGGGGAATTTTCTATGGAAAAACAGAGAATTTTCTCTGTCGAGTCTTCGTGTTCTTCTTTTGCCAGGCCATTAGGGTGCTGTGATGTGCAAAATGATGGGTCGGACTGATCTAATGCTTTCGAAAGCGATGTTTCCTAATAGATTTCCTATTGTCGGGCTTTCCCGCAAAAAAAAGGCCGAAAAGGGAATTTTCTATGGAAAAACGAGGAATTTTCTCTGTGGAGTCTTTGTATTCTTGTTTCGCCGGGCGTTTAGGGTGTTGTGATGGCCAAAATGATTGATCGGACGGATCTAATGCTTTTGCAAACCATGTTTCCCAACAGAATTCCAACTTTTAGCCTTTTTTAGCCAAAAAATGGCCGGAAAGGGAATTTTCTATGGAAAAACAATGAATTTTCTCTTTGGAGTCTTCGTGTTCTTGTTTCGCCGGGCGTTCAGGGTGCTGTGATGTCCAAAATGATGGGTCTGACTGATCTACTGCTTTTGGAAGCCATGTTTCCCAACAAATTTTCAACTGTCGGGCTTTTTCCGCCAAAAAATGGCCAAAAAAGGAATTTTCTATTGGAAAAGGGGGAATTTTCTCTGTGGAGTCTTCGTATTCTTGTTTCGCCAAGCAATCGGGGTGCTGTGATGGCCATAATGATGGGTCAGACTGATCTAATGCTTTGGGAAGCCATGTTTCCCAATAGATTTCCAACTGTCGGGCTTTTTCAGCCAAAAAATGGCCGGAAAGGGAATTTTCTATGGAAAAACAGGAAATTTTCTTTGTGGAGTCCTCGTGTTTTTGTTTCGCCTGGTATTCTGGGTGCTATGATGACAAAAATGATGGGTCGGACTGATCTAATGCTTTTGGAAGCCATGTTTCCCAACAGATTTTCAACTGTCGAGCTTTTTTAGCCAAAAAATGGATGGAAAGGGAATTTTCTATGGAAAAACAGGGAATTTTCTCTGTGGAGTCTTCGTGTTCTTGTTTCGCCGGGCGTTCAGGGTGCTGTGATGTCCAAAAGGATGGGTCGGACTGATCTTATGGTTTTGGAAGCCATGTTTCCCAACTAATTTCCAACTGTCGGGCTTTTTCAGCGAAAAAATGGCCGGAAAGGGAATTTCCTATGGAAAAACAGAGAATTTTCTGTGTGGAGTCTTTGTGTTCTTGTTTTGCTGAGCGTTCAGGGTGCTGTGATGTCCAAAATGATGGGTCGGACTGATCTATTGCTTTTGCATGCCATGTTTCGCAACAGATTTTCAACTGTCGGGCTTTATCAGCCAAAATATGGCCGGAAAGGGAATTTTCTATGTAAAAACATGGAATTTTCTCTGTGGAGTCTTCGTGTTCTTGTTTCGCCGGGCCTTCAGGGGTGCTGTGATGTCCAAAATGATGGGTCAGACTGATCTAATGCTTTTGGAAGTCATGTTTCCCAACGGATTTCCAACTGTCGGGCTTTTTAAGTCAAAAAATGACTTGAAAGGGAATTTTCTATGGAAAAACAAGATATTTTCTCTGTGGAGTCGTCGTGTTCTTGTTTTGCTGGGCCTTCAGGGTGCTGTGATGTCCAGAATGATCGGTCAAACTGAGCTAATGCTTAATGCTTTTGGAGCCCGCTTATCGACGCAGTTTCCCCCTGTCGGGGTCGGCATCGAAAATATCGAAAATGAATTTTTAATGGAACATAGGGTAGTTTTCTATGCCGAGTCTCAGTGTCTTGATTTCATCCCACTTTCTCAGTATCGAGATCTCCAAAATATTAAATCATACCAAAATTATACTTTTTTAGCTCGCTTATCCACGCAGTTTTCCCCTGTTGGGGTCGACACTAAAAATAACGAAAATGAATTTTTAATGGAACATAAGGGAATTTTCTATGCTGTGTCTTCGTTTCCTGATTTCAGCCCACTTTTTGCGTATCGGGAGCTCCAAAATATTAAATCGGTCTGAAATAATGCTTTTGGAGCCTGCTTTTGCACGCAGTTTCTACCTCCCGGGGTCTAGAGTGAAATTACCAAAAATACAAGACAATGTCTCTCTCTCTCTCTCTCTCTCTCTCTCTCTCTCTCTCTCTCTCTCTCTCTCTCTCTCTCATGAATCACAAGCACTTATAGCACGCATCTGCTTGGACAACCCTCTCTATCCCACACACACACACACACTCTACCAACCTTAAAGTGGTGGGAGAGAGAGAAGGCAAAAGATGGGGAAAGGACATCCTTCCACACAATCAAAGATTTTGTCTCCCATTTCCAAAATCCCCTCACCTCTGACTTTTCACCTCCCCTTTTATTATATAGAGAGCAACCCCCCATTAACTCAGCAAAAGACCAAGATCTCTCTCTCTCTCTCTCTCTCTCTCTCTCGCCACTGAGGACTTGATGTTTTCGAGTGAGGCTAGTCCCTCTCATATTTGAAAAACTTTCACTAGTGAATGCATTTCTTGAATTATTTTGGTTAATCATTAGTGAGCCTACCTTGAGTACATGATTGTCACTCAAAATACATTGATAACCTCATGAATCAGGTAAAGGTAATTAGAGGTAAATGCGAAATTTGGGCTGATAGTCCAAATATAAATTTGTTAAAGTTTGATATAATAAAGAGTCGAACCTATTCATATTCATCTGCATTCTTACACCTAATCTGTAAGTGCTCGTGATTCCTGGAGGCAGCGGCAACGCACCAGAGGATGCAGTGGATCTGAGCTCGTTGGACACAAACGACAAATCGGAGCCGCCAACGGGGACTCCTGAAGGGGACAGTAGAGGCTGCGTAGTGGAGAATGCAGCGGATTGGGAGCAAAGGTGAGAGAGTGAATTTTGAAAAGAAGAAAAGGGACTGCATCCTCTTCGTTCCTCACAAGAGGGAGACCCAACAATTTGAAATATGAAAGAATTTTCAGATCTTTCCCCATGAAACCACCCATTGACGTGGCTCCACGTGTCACTCACCGGGTGGAGAGGGACTATGCTCACGTGGTGGAGCGGGACTGCCTAATAACTTCTCTATGAAGATAAAGGAATATAGAGTAGTACGTTGCAAAGCTCAGAATATAGAAATGTTGCCCTTTTTAGAAATGTTGAAGAACGGACGAGAGACCGTGAGGAGCACTGCAAGGACGTGGAGGCGGAGCCAAATTACTTGTCTTCTAGTGCATATTAGGATTACAAAGACCAAAAAAGACATGAGGCTGAAGGCTCGCTCAAATAATGCCAAAACTCAACTTAGGCTGACGAGGAAGGAGAGATCTCAAGAATTAGGCCACACGCACTGATAGTCTCCATAGATAAGAAAGAAAAAAAAAGGGCAACTAGACAATCAGCCCACCAATAAAGAATGAATCAGGTGTGGAAGCTTGCAATGTCAGTCTCATACAGACATAACTTGTATTCACTCCTTCCTTGCATGAACTGTCCGTGTGCATGAAAACATGGTAAGAAATCGGTGTCAAATATCTAATGTCATCGTTAAATACAATTGTCATGAATTTCGGCCGCCGTCACGTCGCCATCACAGTGTCCCAGTCCCTGCTGAGTAATCTCACTAATCCTTGCTTAGTAGACTAATTATGCTTAATGGTTAATTAGTGTTAATTAAGTAGGGTTAGGTGGTTAGATTAGAATAGATTAGTGATTATTAGTTAATTGCATTGCATATTAGCTAAGTGGTTAGTGTACTTAGCTAGAGAATTGCCTATACTATTTATTGAATGCATTTCAGGAATTTTCTCGACCCATTTCAGGCTTCAATAAGGCATTACGGGCCTAAATTGAATTTTTAGTAATTAATTATTTATTTTCCGGAAATTCACTCTGGATGACTAGTGACCGGAATTTCATGCTAATTGTCATGGTGCAGTCCATTTATTTATTTGAGCTCTACATTGTACTGAATTTAATTTATTAGTGCAATTTGAGGATTCATTCCTAAATCGATTGAAATTGAGTGGAATTGAGTTATTGATTGGTATATGGCCGAGTATGATTATTTAGCATTGATAATGCCTTGACGAGTCCTAAAGTGGAAAGAATCGTGAGAGTAAATTGGGAATACTCTTGGCCGAGACCAATCAAGTACGAGGTATAGACATACGTGGTTCGGTGATAAGGATATTACTGGTGAAAACGGCGCCTTAAAGAATGCACAAGTGATGTCTATTACTTGCATCAGTATAGACATACGTGGTTCGGTGATAAGGAAATTACTAGTGAAAATGGTGCCTTAAAGAACGCACGAGTGCTGTCTACTATATGCATCATTATGGACATACATGGTTCGGTGATAAGAATATCACTGGTGAAAATGGCGCCTTAAAGAATGCACGAGTGCTGTCTATTACCTGCATCAGTATAGACATATGTGGTTTGGCGACAAGGAAATCACTGATGAAAACGGCGCCTTAAAGAACACATGAGTGCTATCTACTATATGCATTATTATAGACATACATGGTTCAGTGATAAGAATATCACTGGTGAAAACGGTGTCTTAAAGAACGCACGAGTGCTGTCCATTACATATGTCATCTTGGTGAAAACGACACCCGAGAGTATTGATGAAACTTTGTGACTAAGTGCACCATTAGAGGTTATGCGGAGTGGGGTGAAATGACCCAGAAGTAGTCCGTCTAACACGTAATCAACTAGGTCGATTGATCAATGATTTGATCTGATGTCATGATTTTATTGATTATTCGATGTGAAATATGAAGCATATGTGTATACCTTAAATTGCAGATTGGGACTGATGCCAAGGTAAATCCTCTGACTTGTGTTGTGCTTAGGCAGCCATGTGGTGTATTGGTTTCCTAATCGAGTCTTAGTGGGGTAGAACTTGCTGAGACGTAGTCTCATCCCGGTTGTGGGACAACATTTCAGGACCCTAATGAGGAGCCTGAGGATAAAGAACCCGAAGGGAAGTACTAGGAGGAGAACCCCGATGATGATCTTGAGTACCACCCAGATGAGGATTGAGAACCTATCCTCTTTTTGCAAACCCTCTTTATGTGTAGATAAAATGAAGCTTAAAAGTTGTGAATAGTTGTGAAGTACTCTGGATTGTGTTATGTATAAAAGTTTGGTTATGAGTTTCAATATGAAAAATATGGCATTACTTTTCTATCCCATTATTTTATTGTATGGGGATTTATAACTGTTTCAGCATGTGCTTAATCAATGAAATGGTCAATGATACTTAGTCATGGGATATCGCATTCTAAAATCGATTAAGTAGAAGGATATGTGCATGCCCAAAGATCGGGGCGTGACATGTTCACACATTTTCAGCCTAGGATGGGAGTGGCTGCAAATGTTCATGGTGAGGAAGCGAGTGTTTTTCGCTATAAGGATCATAAGAAAACCTACTCAAAATTGCTGAAGCGAGGGGTTATGCACCCTAAATTGAAGACTAATGGATGCAAAAGGCCCAAGATCTCCAGACAAGGAAGTTGCCTGGAATTCTCAAGCTCCAAGAATTGCTCCTTACTCTGATTGCTATCATAATTGAATCATGAAAGATGTATAGAAATCTCAACGGCTTAAAATGAGAAGCATTTCAATAGATTGCTTCTTACCTTTCACATTTTCCATCTCTTGAGATGACATCTTTATCTCTAGGCGGAGCTATAGCCCTAAGCTATGCCAATGTCAAAAGGATGTAGCTTGCAAAACTATTACAACACACATAGGTATGAGGGATGTTGGAAAAAACTTCCTTATTTGTTTTGAAGTTGACAAAACTTTTCCATCAGTCTAGTCTGAAGACTTGTAGACTTTATCGTCAAAGTCTGAAGACCTCTAGACTCAAGAGTTAAAGTCTACCATCACTGAAGACCTAAATTGAAGACTAATGGATGCAAAAAGCCCAAGATCTCCAGACAAGGAAGTTGCCAGGAATTCTCAAGCTCCAAGAATTGCTCCTCACTCTAATTGCTATCATAATTGAATCATGAAAGATGTATAGAAATCTCAACGGCTTAAAATGAGAAGCATTTCAATAGATTGCTTCTTACCTTTCACATTTTCCATCTCTTGAGATGACAACTTTATCTCTAGGCGGAGCTGTAGCCCCAAGCTATGCCAATGTCGAAAGGATGTAGCCTGCAAAACTATTACAACACACATAGGCATGAGGGATGTTGGAAAAAACTTCCTTATTTGTTTTGAAGTTGACAAAACGTTTCCATCAGTCTAGTCTGAAGACTTGCAGACTTTATCGTCAAAGTCTGAAGACCTCTAGACTCAAGATTTAAAGTCTACCATCACTGATAGTTTCTAGATCGACAAAGAAAAAATTTTATTCGATAAAGAAGACTTATCCAGATGCGAGTATATCTTTAAGGATTTGGTTCGTACGGTTGAAGATCTCACGGCTGGAGATAGCATCTCGTGATCAGTTATTCTTATTGAAATCAATTCGGATAATTAGATCTGTTGATTAGCGAAGTATACTTGGAAAGTTCTACTTATGAAAACCTAGTGATTGTATGGGCGAGCAAGATTGGTGGGCTATCATCACATTCCTTTAATAACTCGAGATCTTGCTAATTGATTTTGTTCAATGGGTAGATTGGAAAAACTCCTTTGGAAGGTGCCAACGGTTATGAAGGCATGGAGGAATATCTAAGGAAGACACTCAAGTTATTCGAGTGTGCGTGAAAGAAAAATTCCAAAGTCTGAAGCTCCTAATCTTTGATGTTTCAATTGTTGAGCTCAAATTGTACTCAAAAGAGAGATTAAATACTTGTGAGATCTTGAGGAGGTGTAGTAGAGTTTCTACATTGTGGAATCAAGGAGGTGAGGTTGTAAAATCTCTTTTGGTTCTTAGTGGAATCCAGCCAGTGGGTTGTTAGTGCAGGAGAGTGGACGTAGGCTTGGTCTAAGCCAAACCACTATAAACCTTGTGTTTTGACTCTCTTTCCCTAATCTCTTTATTTTAATTCATAGTTTTATATAACTATTTATAGTATTTTACATCTTCAGTCTATTATTCTCAAAAGACGAATTAATTTGTTAAGTTTTGCAAAAACCTTTTTGATCACCTATTCACCCTCCTCTAGGTGCTCTTATTAGCTCTATCAAGGGATTCCCTCAACCTTGACAATGCGGCGGATCTTGCCCTTGATGGCAAGAATAGCTTTTGCTGGCTCTATAGCATGGACACGATCCAAGTCATTTCCAAACTTTGAAGGCAAGAATCCCTAAAAATAAACACAATGAAATCAGAAGAAACATTTTTGTTAGAAAGCAGAAAAAATTTAGAGCATATTCCCCTTAACCAAAAAACATGTATGAGTTCCCACGAAAAAAGGAAGACAAACTTATATGAGACTGAATTCGAGTTGTTTCGATAAGTTACTATAACATAGTAGAAAGTGATCATAAGTGAATCAATAAATTCAGCAATTCAGCAAAGTCGACCCCAAGTGCTATAAGAAAAATAGAAGAAATAGAGCAGTAGCCAAATAACTCTGTCAAGTATAGAATAGGCAGACATTCTACTTGCTTGGACACTTTCACAAGTAACAAGATATTGTCGGAGAAATCTTCTTGAAATGTTTTGAAGCTGACAAAACGTTTCTATCAGTCTAGTATGAAGGTTTGCAGACTCTGCCATTTAAAGTCTGAAGACCTCCGGACAGCCATACTCAAGACTCAAAGTCTATTCTCATTGACAGTTTCTAATCCGTTGAAGAAAGGCTATCCAAAACTGGATGTTTCACTAAGGATGTGACCTTATCGACTGGAGAAGATCTCTTAGCTGGATATGACATAACAGAATCCTTTATTTGATCGTGATTGATTCGGAGATTAAGGATCCGATGATTGGCGAAATATTCTTGGAAGGTTCTACTTATGGAAACCGAGATCCTGATTGTATGGGCGAACATGATTAATGGGCTATCGACATGTTCCTTTAATAACTCGAATGATCTTCCTAATTGATGCTGTCCAACGGGAAGATTGGAAGAATTCCTTTGGTAAGTGCCAAAGGGTATGATGGCATAAAGGAGTATATAAGGAAGACGTTCTAGTTGTTCGAGAGTGTGCACGATAGAAGAATTCCAAAGTCTGAAGCTCCTTGTTTTTAGTCAATTCATTTGAGTGAAATCTTGTACGCAAAAGAGTGCTTATATTCTTGAGAAACCTTGAGAAAGTGTGGTTGAATATCTACACTGTGGAATTAAGGAAGAACTGTGATGTAACATCTCTTTTGTTCATAGTGAAATCCAGCCGGTGGGCTGTCAGTGCGGAAGAGTGGACGTAGGCTTGGGATAAGCCGAACCACTATAAACCTTGTGTTTAATTTTCTCTTCCCTACTCTTTACTTTACTTTGATCGTAATTCATTTTGTTAATCAAAAGAGAACTTTCTTTCTATCGTCTGCCTAATATCGCTGTGGTATCTCGAGAAATTGTTTTTACACCTATTCACCCCCTCTAGGTGCTTATACTAGCTATCTTAATTGGTATCAGAGCTTGTGTACTCACTTTGTTTGAAGTGTTTTACTTCAGAGTTAAAGATCCATGGCTAGTATGTTGGCTCCAGGGCTGGTAGATTGGCAAAGCAATACCAGACCACCTTACTTTGATGGAAATGATTACAACATATGGAAAAACAAGATGAAGACGTTCCTAAGATCAAAGGATCCTCTGGAATGGGACGTTGTAGAAAAAGGAATCACTCCTAAAGCTGCACCTATCTTAGAGAGAGGAAAGGATACTGTGGAGTCTAGTGAAATGACTCAGGAAGAGATAATCAAGAGACAAGCTCTTGATGCAAAAGCAATTTATTCTTTATATTGTGCTTTATCTCCTACTGAATATAACAGAATATCTTCTTGTGTTACAGCTCAAGAAGTCTGGGATATATTACATATTACCTATGAAGGAATCGATCGAGTGAAAGAGACTAGAATCAACATTCTCCTCGGTCAATACGAAGCCTTCAGAATGAAATCGGGAGAATCTATAACTGACATGTTTAGTCGTTTTACAGAAATCGCGAATGGTCTTGAAAATCAAGGTCAACCAATTTCTGATCCCATGAAGGTAAACAAGCTACTGCGTGGACTCTCCAAGGATTGGAATCACATAAAGACCTCAATTAGAGAGACCTAAAGAATCATGCCACTATCTGTTGATGAGTTGGTTGGGACTCTTTAGTCTTATGAAGTGGAACGAATCAATGAAGTCGAAGACCCTAAAGGTAAGAAATCTATTGCATTAAAATCCAATGATGATTCTGACGTTACAGATTCTGAAGACTCAGAAAGCTGAACAGAAAAGGAAGAAGATTCAATCCAAAGAAACAAAGTTTTCAAAAGCAACAGACTAAATCTGTTGAGGATGATGAATCAAACAAAGATGTAGTCTGCTTTGAATGTAAGAAAAAGGGACACATCATACCCAACTGTCCTCTTATGAGGAAGAAGAAAGGAAAAGCTGAAAAGTATCGAAAGGCTCTTAAATAAGAAATCTGGAGTGATACAGAGTGTGAAGAAAGTGATGATGATTATGCCAATATATGTCTAATGGCACAATCGATTCAGATTCAAACTCCGAGACAGTAATCGATTCAAACAAAGTGAATTTGAGGTGAGTAACTTCAAAATCCCTATTAAAGTTACTAAATACATTGATGAGTTGTGTTTTAGTCTTAAAACTTCTCTTAAAAAGATTTCCGAACTCAAAAGAGAAAATTCTGCTCTAAAACAACAAGAAAATATTTTGAAAGAAAAGGTGAAATGTTTAGACATGAATGTTTCTTCTCTTAGAGAAAGTGAAGATAATCTTTCGAAAGAAAATACTCTATTGAAAAATGATATTTCTAAAAAAAATTCTATAGGATCTGAAAAACTGGAAAAAATTCTTTCTGTTCAAAGACCTTATTTCAACAAATTTGGTTTGTGAATGACTGCTGAAACCATTCCTTTAATTGATTTTCCAAAGGTGAAAGAAAGAATTAAGCAAAGACCGACAATAGATACTTACAAAAATCATTTAAAAAAGATCTTTGTAAAACAAAAGAGGTCGCAATGCTCTCGATGTTTAAAGTGCAATAGTGCAGATCATTTTAAAAAAGAATGTCCTATGGTTTGGAAACCTGTTAAGAAAGTATGGGCAAAAACCGCATATCATACTAACTCCAATGGACCCAAGAAAATATGGGTACCAAAGAAAGTTTGAGTCTCTTTTTAAATGCAGGTCACTATCAAGAAAAAGGTAAAATGGTATCTGGATAGTGGATGCTCAAGACATATGACAGGAGATTCAAATTGCTTCATAAAGCTTGTTCAAGTGAATGGTGGAAAAGTCTAATTTGGAGGAAATAACAAAGGAAGAATAGTGGGATTTGGAATTGTAAAGATTGGAAACCTCACAATAAGCAATGTTTCTTTAGTTGAAGGACTCAACTACAATCTGCTTAGTGTCAGTCAGCTGTGTAATACCGGTTTCAAAATCTACTTTCAAGAGGGAATATGTACAGGAACCAGTAAAGACTCTACTCAGTCATTCATGGGTCGAAGACATGGAAATATCTACCTCTTGGATGCGAAACCAGATGAATCACAATGTCTAATCTCAATCCAAGATGAAGCAAGCTTATGGCACAGAAAGCTTGGGCACATTAATATGAAACAGATAGCCAAAATCTCAGCAAAGAAGCTTGTTCGTGGTCTACCCAATTTATCATACCAAAAGTCTGATCTATGTACACCATGCATATTGGGAAAACAAGTAAGAAATTCCTTTAAACCAATAAATCAAGTTTCCACTAACCGTGTACTGCAGCTTCTGCATTTGGATCTTTTTGGACCAACCAGAACATAGAGCATTGGAGGTAAGAAATATTGCCTAGTAATTGTGGATGACTACTCACGATTTACTTGGGTATATTTCCTAGCAAGTAAGTTTGAAACCTTCTCTTATTTTGAAAAATTTGCTAAAAAGGTTCAAAATGAAAAATGGTATGTTATTTCAAGTATAAGAACAGACCATGGAGGTGAATTTGAAAATCAAGATTTTACAAAATTTTGTGATGAATTTGGTTTTCAGCATGTGTTCTCTTCTCCATATACTCCAGAGCAAAATGGAGTTGTGGAAAGAAAGAATAGATCGCTTCAAGAAATGGCTAGAACTCTTTTAATTGAAAGCAACATCTCTTTACGATTTTGGGCTGAAGCAGTTTCTACAGCTTGTTATATTATCAATAGAGTTTTTCTAAGGCCTATTCTAGAAAAAACCCCCTATGAATTATTCAAAGAAAAGAAGCCTATTGTTTCATATTTTCATGTGTTTGGATGCAAATGTTTTTTATTGAAAAATGCAAATGATCGAGTTGGCAAGTTTGAAGAAAAATCAGATGAAGGCATCTTCCTTGGATATTCAACCTCAAGCAAAGCCTATAGAGTCTATAACAAGAAGAGTCAATCTGTGGAGGAATCAATGAATGTCAAATTCCAAGATTCTATGCAAAATGAATCTATTCAGACTCATCTTGAAGAGCCTGAACCTGCTCCAGACTCTACAAAGTGTAAATCTCAGGAAGCAGCTCAGACTTTGAAAGACCAGCAACAAGTGACTGTTGAAGATTCAAGTGAAGGAAGTGACCATCAATCTGAAAAATTAACCAGCAACCGGAAGCATAAGTACAGTCATCCCAAAGATCTTATTATTGGCGACATCAATGAAGGAATTCGCACAAGATCCAAAAGGCGTGAAGAGTCTAGTGTTGTGGCTCTTATTTCTGAAATAGAACCCAAAAGCATAGAAGAAGCTTTGACTGATGAAAGCTGGATTGAAGCTATGCAAGAGGAACTCAGGCAATTCAGCATTAATGATGTTTGGGAGTTAACTCCTAAACCAAAAGGTGAATCTATTATTGGTGCTAAATGGGTTTTCAGGAACAATATGGACGAGAAAGGAAAAGTCATAAGAAACAAATCAAGACTTGTGGCCAAAGGATATACGCAAGAAGAAGGGATAGACTATGACGAGACTTACGCACCAGTAGCAAGGTTAGAAGCAATTCGTTTATTACTTGCATTTGCTTGTCATAAAAATTTCAGGTTATTCCAAATGGACGTCAAAAGTGCTTTCATAAATGGATTCATCCATGAGGAAGTATATGTGGAACAACCACCTGGGTTTGAAGACCCAAGGAAACCAGACTCAGTATTCAGACTCAAAAAGGCCTTATATGGTTTAAAACAAGCACCTCAAGCTTGGTACGACAGGCTGAGTAAGTTTTTAATTCAAAACGGTTTTGAGAAAGGTAAAGTAGACACTACTCTGTTTATCAAAAGAGAATGCAAAAGTTTTGTGCTAGTTCAAATATATGTCGATGATATTATATTCAGATCTCCTAATGAAAGTCTATGCAAGGAATTCTCTAAGACTATGCGGGATGAATTTGAAATGAGCATGATGGGTGAGTTAACCTTCTTTCTCGGGCTTCAAGTGAAATAACTGAAGGAAGGAACTTTTATTCATCAAGAAAAATATGCTAATGATCTCATCAAAAAGTTTGGACTGAACAATTGCAAAAAGGCTGAAATACCAATGTCAAGTTCCTTGAAGATAGACAAAGATGAAGGAGGAAAGAAAGTCGACCAGAAGCTATACAGGAGTATCATTGGTTCACTTCTTTATCTTACTGCTTCTAGATCTGACATTTTGTTTAGTGTTTGCATTTGTGCCAGATTTCAAGCAGACCCTAAAGAATCTCATTTAAGTGCTACAAAGCAGATTATCAAATACATTGCTTCAACTTCAAGCATCGGCCTTTGGTATCCTAAAAAGGGAGACTTTACTTTTCTTGGATGCTTAGACGCAGATCTAGCCGGATGCAGAGTTGATAGAAAGAGCACCTCGGGTACCTATCAACTACTTGGAGGCAGAACGGTGTCTTGGTTTTCAAGGAAGCAAACTACAGTAGCTCTTTCTACAACAGAAGCAGAGTATGTAGCTCTCGGAAGTTGTTGTTCACAAATTCTGTGGATAAAACAACAGCTAAGAGACTTTGGAATTGAAGATTCATGCATGGAGATTAACTGCGACAACACCAGTGCAATTAATCTTACTAAAAATCCAATTCTTCACTCAAGAGCAAAGCATATAGAGATTCGACATCACTTCATTAGAGATCATGTTCAAAATGGAGAAGTTTCGATTCAATTTGTTGACTCAAAGAATCAACTGGCGGATATATTCACAAAGCTTTTGGAGAAAAATTAATTTGAAATTATCTGTTCCAGACTTAACATTTTGAAGTTTGAAGAAGTTAAAGTTTAGAGACTCTCAAACTCAGACAAACAAGACTTTGACTGTCAAAGTTATCCAAATTTGCAGGAAAGTTTTGTCACCATAAAAAATGGGGAGATTGTTGGAGAAATCTTCTTGAAATATTTTGAAGTTGACAAAACGTTTCCATCAGTCTAGTCTGAAGGTTTGCAGACTCTGCCATTTAAAGTCTGAAGACCTCCGGACAGCCAGACTCAAGACTCAAAGTCTATTCTCATTGACAGTTTCTAATCCATTGAAGAAAGGCTATCCAAAACTGGATTAAGGATGTGACCTTATCGACTGAAGAAGATCTCTTGGCTGGATATGACATAACAGAATCCTTTATTTGATCGTGATTGATTCGGAGATTAAGGATCCGATGATTGGCGAAATATTCTTGGAAGGTTCTACTTATGGAAACCGAGATCCTGATTGTATGGGCGAACATGATTAATGGGCTATCGACATGTTCATTTAATAACTCGAATGATCTTCCTAATTGATGCTGTCCAACGGGAAGATTGGAAGAATTCCTTTGGTAAGTGCCAAAGGGTATGATGGCATAAAGGAGTATATAAGGAAGACGTTCTAGTTGTTCGAGAGTGTGCACGATAGAAGAATTCCAAAGTCTGAAGCTCCTTGTTTTTAGTCAATTCATTTGAGCGAAATCTTGTACGCAAAAGAGTGCTTATATTCTTGAGAAACCTTGAGAAAGTGTGGTTGAATATCTACACTGTGGAATCAAGGAAGAACTGTGATGTAACATCTCTTTTGTTCATAGTGAAATCCAGCCGGTGGGCTGTCAGTGCGGAAGAGTGGACGTAGGCTTGGGATAAGCCGAACCACTATAAACCTTGTGTTTAATTTTCTCTTCCCTACTCTTTACTTTACTTTGATCGTAATTCATTTTGTTAATCAAAAGAGAACTTCCTTTCTATCGTATGCCTAGTATCGCTGTGGTATCTCGAGAAATTGTTTTTACACCTATTCACCCCCCTCTAGGTGCTTATACTAGCTATCTCAGATATTAGGTAAGATGAATGCCTTTTGTGAGCATGCTGAGTTCCACTCGCCATTGACTGTCGACCACCCAAAGCAGCGACTACTACTAAGTACCATTTCAAGGATTAACTAGTTCATGTTTCCCACGCTCTCCTATAGTTGAATTCAAAATAGTTACTCTTGAATTTCACTGATGACTTCTACACAAGGTTATGGCCATTTTAAAAAGAAAGAAGTTGAAGTCTACAGATAGATAAGTCCATCCATCCCATTTCATTAAAGCAAAGCTCGCAAGGAGATCGTGATGCACCTAAACGAGTAAGACAAGAATCAAGCTAACACCCATTAGTCAAATGCTAAACCAACAATAAGAACTTGAAATGAAATTACGACGCACAACACCACCTTGATATTCCCAGCTGCTTTAATAGCAGCAACAATCATGTCTTGGTCCTTTACTTGTGCTCACCCCACAGTCGAGATTACCACATCTACTTGCTTAATCACAATAGACTCTCTTGATTGTATATGTCTCCCTGAGAATCAAATAACTAAGAGCATGGACAAACGATCAATGAAGTCGGCAATCATCCGCAAGATTTGTCTACACAGCAAAGCGCAGCCACGTAGCTATAGCTGTCTCAGAAACAGCTAAAGCATATCGAAGTTTCCACAAGACTTTTTTCTGAAAATGTGCACGTTCACATCATCATGCAAAGCTGAAATTTGGTTAGGCATTTGAAAGAGGAGAGGAACGTGATTTCTAATTTCAACCATGCACAAAGACAAAATATCAGAGAAGGGAAAGAACAACGCCATATCGTAACGTGACTCCATCAACTCGATCAAGTGAGAGATAGATATAAAAATCAACTCCGATCCTACTAATAAAAACATTTCTCAGAACGGCGAACGAATGCAACCGCATGGGAATAACTACTCACCTAGAATATATTGATGCTTGAGCTATTGAAATCTTCGACCATTTCAGCCTTGGTGGGGTCAGAGAGAGCGGATTCCCTCACGAGAGCGAAGGTAGGGTGACCGGACTTAGCACTCACCTTCATGACGAACTTTCCGATGTATCTAGTGCCTCCGATCACCAGCACTTTGCTCTTCTCGGCCATCTCGGAGGGTTCTTTTACGGCGGAGGGGCGGTTCTTCCCAGCGAACTTGCTTTGTCTCGTGCTACAACTGTTGTTGCCCGGTGGCACGCATTGAGATGAATCGTCATTTTATTTTTATTCTAAAAGGGCATAATTGTCTTTTCGGTGAATTGACTTTCCCACCACCATCATCCTTCGCTCAGAAAATGAGTACACACAAAAGTGGACAAAGAAAGGCGGAAGAAATTTACAGTGGAGAATGAGTACATGACGTGAAATTTTTTGAAATAACAACTTGACTTACCAAAAGTTGTCTAAATTTGATTGAGAAAATTGATTATTGTGTCGACCAAACCTCCATTGAGATAGAAAAGAAATCAATAGTTCTGATTTATGATAGGTTGCGTGTTCTTTACAAAATTTAAAAATGATAACTGTGACATCCTGAAATTCGACCCTGTTTCGATAAAGTGAAATGAGCATTTCGTCGACGTACTTATGGTCCTTTTTCTCGGAGTTGATCACTCACGAGTTAACTAACCTATTGGGTGAAACTGTTAAGGGATGTATCTACAGTAAAATCCCTAAAAGCTACTCAATTGGTTGGATTGGACTAAAATCACGTCTGATCGATTCTAACCATGAAATTTAAATTGGTTTCGGGAATCGAATATTCGAGCGTGTCACAATTCATTTTTAGGATCTCGTCTCATCGTCCGTCAAACTATTGAGGAGTCCGAAATTTTAGGAAAGAAATTATCGGAGGAAAAATTGAAGACCAAAAGAAAATAGAAAGGGAAAGAGAAAAGAAATAAAATAAGATTAATGGTATTATTTTATTTCTCTCTCTTCCTCTCTCTTCTTTTCCCTCTCTCTCTCTCCCTCTTTTTCTCTCTCTCTTCACTCTCCTCTCCCCTCCCCCTTTGTGCGGACACACCGACCGAATGCCCTGCTGTCTCCCATCTTTGCTTTTCTTTCTACCTTTGACTTTTCAAACCCCCATTTTCTCTCTTATCTTTATCTCTTCTCTCCCCTCTCTCTTCTCCCCCACGTGACCAACTTCTTCTCCCCCTTCCTTTCTTGTTCGTGAAAACCAGAAGCAGAAGAAGAAGCTAAGACAGTAGCAGCTCGCCGAAGCTGTCGCTGTCGCCCACACTGCCACCTGTACGCCCATCGCTCGCCACCGTTCCGCCGCTTGCGCGACGCCGCGCGTTCAACCGCAGCCCCTCGTGCCCAGGGGTTCTCCCCCGCGCGACCCAGCCCTGTTTTGCCTCTGTCCGGCTGTGTTCAGCCATCTCCAGCCGCCGCCCAACTCCGTTCGGCCACCGTTCGAACCCACCGGAGCTTCCTTCGCCCTCCGCCGGCCTCCCCTCGCCGCCTTAGCCACCAAACTAGCTTTGGCCAGCCTAGATCGGCCGCTGGTTAGTGGGTATCTAGCCAGTTCGTGGTCGGTTTTGGGCCGTTTCTGTGGCATCCTAAAATTCTTTGCCAGTCAATAAGGGTGCTCCAATTAATGTCTTGTATTGAGATCTATGGCCGAGTTTAAATGGATAAATCTTGCAAGAGGATGACTTATCTTTGGCCATATGTATCGTGAATTAGAATCTATGGATTTGTGATTTTAAGTGTTTAGTTATTTAATTTTACCCTATAGTACTTTATTCCAATAAGGATTTAATTAGTATTTAAAAAGAAGGTTAAAATTTGATTTTAATTAGGTTTGGGCCTTAGGCCCAATAGCTTGGACTCTTGGTGGGCCAAATGGCCGGCCCATTGAAGCCTAAGGAGAGGTGGCCGTCAACCAAGGAGGGGAGGAGTGGCCGGCCCACTTCTTCCAAGCCTAAGCCCATCTTGCATGAGTCTTGCCAAATGGCAAAAAGGAAGGTTCCATGCATTGGCTTGTGGAGAGGCACATCATCATTGCTAATGATGGGAATTAGGGGAATCAAAAGGGGGAGAGAGAGTGGCCGGTTGAGGGCTGTCGTCCAAGTGAGAGAGAGAGAGAGAGTGAGTTGCGAGAGAAAGAGAGGAGCCGAGAGAGGAGGAAGAAGGAGCCGTCGCCGTCCGTTCGCCGTCCGTCCATCCGTCGCCGGTGTGCCGTCCGTGTGCCATCGTCCGCTTGATCTTAGAGGCAAGTTAGGATCAATTTCTACTCTTGCATGTGTGTCTTACATGTGTGGTTGAATCTTGGGTGTTTAGAGGTAAGGAACCGAAGCTAATGTGACTTGTTCTTGAAAAAGCTTGCTGATTTCGTGTAAACCGCCTGACTCAGAAACTTGTGGAGGCTTGCATGCATGTTTTGAGTTGGATTTTGACTTCGACTCCTTCATGAAAGTTGTAGAACACATCTCAAAATATAACATACTAAAATCTGAGACAAAAAGGCCGAGATTTAAGGGATGAAACCCTCCACCTACAAAGACACTAGATCTGGAACTGCTTTGCTGACCTTTTGATAGTTTTGTAGGTTGCATGTTGCTTTTTACCGAGAATTTCCCTTTGACTTCTTCATGAAACTTGTAGTGAACATCCTAAACACTAACATACTCAAATTTGAGGTAAAACGAGCAAGTGTAGCCTAGTGAATCGACTTTCTCTTGAAGACAGTAAATCTAGAAATACGGTACTGGACACCCAAAATTTCACTTAGATCCCTTAATGAAAGTTGTAGGGGACCTCTTGAAGCAAAACATATCAAAATTTCAGAGGAAACGAAGAAGGATAAGTAGGTTAAAACTCGATATTTCGGAGATAGTTAAACTGGACGTTTCGGTGCTAGAAACAGGAGCTTCGGACATCTATAGAAAATTATATAGAATGAATCTGACCTAGATGTCTTCATGAAAAATATACTTTAGGGTCTTAAATATAACCTGGTAAAATTTCATAATTTTTCGGAGGTCATTCGGGTATTTTAATCGAAATATTTCAAATACTGCGCATGCTGTATTTGTGTGAATTATATCTTCTTGTGTGAAACTCTTTTGGGCATGTGTTCTTCATGAAATTGTTGCCTTATTTTCTTGACTATCACATGTCCTGATTTCATGATTTTTGGGAATCATATGGATTTTTAATTTAAATGTTTTCTTAAATGGTACAAGCTGGAATTTAATAAACTTCAAAAAGGCATGATATATGGACTATTCTAAATTGTATGGACTCCATGAATTGTACTGTTATGAATGATTGTTTCTTGCTGCATGCATGATGATCATTGGAAATGCATATATGAATCAAAGGATGAAAATGATCTTGTTTTCCATCACATCGTATGCCATGTTAAAGTTGAACTATAATTGAAGATGTGAATTAAGATAAGTGAGAAGGCCGTCGGAGGTGTGAGCCGACGATGCTCCGAGAGTGTCGGGATGCCTGGCTAGAAGGGTACGGCCGGTTGCCCGGTGGCCTTGAATGGCTGGATGCCGGAGGGTCCTCAGGAGTTTCGAGATGCCCGGAGAGTGGGGGAGCTGGAAGCTCGGCAGGTATTGTGCCGAGGGATGCCTCGTGATGCCAGTTGGGGTACGAGATGCCTAGCAGGTATTGTGTCGGATGCTCGGCAGGTATTGTGCCGGATGGTTCTCGTGATGCCAGGTGGGGTGCGAGTGATAAATGTGGGATGCAAACATTGGTCCCAGGAAAGAGAAATGTGGTGGCCCAAAATGAAAGGATGAAATTGGGGAATTGAAATTGAATTATGCATGATGGTATATGTATGACATAATGATGATAAGTGCATGGATGCATGATAATGATGAGTGTATGGATGCATGATGATGGTGAGTGCATGGATGTATGTGCACCTATGGCATGATGGTACATGTGATATGATGATGATGAGTGTATGGATGCATGATGATGATGAGTGCATGAATGCATGATGATGGTGTGTGCATGGATATATGTGCACCTATGGCATGATGGTACATGTGACATGATGATGGTAAGTGTACGACATGATGGTGATGATTATATGATGATGTATGTACATGCGGTATGATGACATGTGCATTATATCAAGGTAAATTGTGCATGGATGCTTGAATGACATATGTTATGCTATGGTTGTGATGATTGTATTGTATGATGCATTGAGTGGTTTATTGGTCATTTACCTGCTGAGTGGCTGTACTCACCCCTTCGGGGACCAACATTTCAGATTAGCAAGATGCCGCTCCCTGCTGTCACGCAGGGCGTCTTTTACGGCCTTCCTTCGGATGTAGAGGTCGAGTGTGTGGAGATCGACTGTCCCACAATTCCTGGTCTGACATTTATTCGAGTTCACGCCTTAGTGATATATGACGTGGGCTTGGCTGAAGGCCCTGTCATTCAGGAGTTCATATCCGTTCATGTTCGTCGAAACGGAGTGATGTGTGGGATGTTGCCGCCGCCACCGCCTGATGCACCGGGATGGGTGTGAGGGCCCGTGCGTGAGAAGTAGGAGCTGAAACTTTTTGGGATAATAGCCGACAGTAGTTGATGGGGGATCTTGCATGATAGACATAGTGGGTCGAGTGTCTCTTTTTGGGGTTATGGCCGAGTGTAGCTACAAGTCTTGGCCTTTCTTTTGATGTATCGACCCAAGGAAACCCATCATGGAGATATGTAAATAAAAGTGTTGTGACTTTATCTTTTCTTATAATGTTTAGTAGTGTGCAATTGTATCATGATTGTCGGAGGGAAAGATGGCGATATTAAATTATGCTTCCGCTAATGAGTCGCGCTGGGACCGTTTTCAAAAAAAAAAAAAAAAAATGTCTATGAACTGTGACGCTTCTTCTAAGAGATGTAATTAGTGTCCATTAGGTGTAGCAATAGGTGCCTGTGGCGACCTAAGGTGTTTTGGGGTGTCACAGTTTCCGGGCCCCGATCTTGAGGCCCGCTTTGGGGTTTATCGTTCCTCACGTCGTCCCCATCGGATTGATCCGATTTGTGCGCAATTCAGGTGAGTAATCTCACTAATCCCTACTTAGTTGGCTAATTATGCTTAGGGGTTGATTATGTTTAATTAAATGTAATTATGTGGTTAGATTAGAATAGATTAGCGATTATTAGTTAATTGTGATGCAAATTAGACAAATTGAATGTGTATTTAGCAAGTATACATCGTCTACTATTTATTGAGGGTAACTTAGGATTTTTCCGACCCTTTATCGGGCTTCAATTAGGCAATTCGGGCCTAAGTGGAATTTTTGGTATTTAAATATTATTTTTCGGAATTAAATTAAATAATTATTTATTTTCTGAAAATTCAACTGGGATGGCCCGTGACCAGAATTTTATGCTGGTGATTGTGGTGAAGTCCGTTTATTTAATTGGGCTTTATTTTGAGCTAAATTGAATTTTTAATATTTATTAATTAATTTTCGAAATTAATTAATTAATTATTTATTTTTCGGAAATTAAGACTGAGATGCCTAACAACCGAAATCTCATGCTAATCGTCATGGCGCAGTCCATTTATTTAATTGAGCTGCAATTTGTATGGAATTGATTTAATTATGATTTTTTAGGAGTTATTCATATTGAGTTGATTGTTAATTATTTGATTGAGAAATCACTGGGTATTGGTTATCACTTGAAAGAAAATACGTGGGCTCAGTGAATTGGAATATCACCTGGAGAATGCACGTGAGTTCAGTGGTTGAATATGTCATCTTGGCAAAGAGGTCGCCTAAGAGAATGCACGTGGCTCGGAGACTTGGTATGTCCTCCTGGAGAATGCACGTGGCTCAGTGACAGAGTTTGGCATCTAAAAAGGCACGTGGCTTGGCGAATTGATGCATCACTTTGGTGAGTTAGCACCTAAGAGAAGGCACGTGGGCCCAGGCATCGTAAAAAGGACACGTGGCTCGGTGATATGATGCGTTACTTTCGCGAACTAGTGCCTTAGAGAATGCACGTGGGTCCGGTTTTTGAGAATAGCATCTAAAAGGGCACGTGGCTCGGTGACTTGATGTACCACCTTGGCGAAGAGGTCGCCTTAGATAATGCACGTGGGCCCAAGGTTTGAGGCACGTGGCTCGGAGACTTGGGATGTCGTCCCGGAGAATGCACGTGGCCTAGTTTTTAGATATCCCTCAGTGGGGAATGATTTGTGTGACATGTAATCAACTGATTCGATTTGTTTTGAGTAAATTGGTGCCTATTATGAATTTTACTAACTTGCAGGTGGGATTTGAGGCCAAGGTAAGTCCTCTGACCTATGCGTGTTTAGGCAGCCTATAGTATAATGGTTTACTAATCAAGTCTTAGTGGGGTAGAACTCGCTGAGACGTAGTCTCATCCCGGTTTGGGGAAAACATTTCAGGATCGTGATGAGAAGCTGAGGAGGAGGAATTTGAGAAGGAGAACTTTGAGGTGAAACCCGAGGAGAAGAATTTTTGGAAGAAGAAGATAATACCGAGAGGGATATTGAGTACGACCTGGATGGACTGAGATTCCATCTTCTTTTGAGAACTCCATTTTGATGTGAATAGTTATGAAGTACTCTGGTTTGTGTTTTGTATAAAAATTTGGATATAAGTTTCAATATGAAAAATATGGCCTTATTTTTCTATCACATCGATTTACTATTTGGGGATTTATAACTGCTTCCACATGTGCTTAATAAATGAAAGGGTCGGCGATACATAGTCCTGGGATATCGCATTATAAAATCGACCAATTGAGAAGGATGTGTGCGTGCCCGAGGATCGGGGCGTGACCATAACTCCCTTGCTAAAAACAGATTTTTTTTTTTGGTGATTCGGAAACCCCCGAACAGCCGGTAGCCAGCGGGGTAAACCCGGGGCGAACTGGGCCACCACCACAGACCTAGCCACGGGTGACTCACGCAATGGGGATGCAGAGTTTCGAACCCCTCCCCCTTTGGTGGGGGAGAAAGCGCGAAACTAGATGTTGTTGACTGTTACTTTCTCAAAAAAAATGTTACTTAATATGTTTTTCATTGGAAATTCCTGACTTATGATTGGTTTAGGAAGACTGAACCAAACGAATGCTTAGTTAGACAACAATCCATAGTATATCGGGTTTTGGAATAAGAATTTGGCTAGAGATTTATCCATACCCATCGCGCATGCCTCTCTTTCTACATGTTTGTTCCCTCGCAGCCTCTAAGAATCCCCCAAAACATTAACAATAATTCAAAATTGCGACAAGTTTGACAGTCGGTTTACACTTGTTTTAACTTGTTATTCTTTTAGACATGAAAGATAACATGACATACAAAAATAGAGAAACCCGTGTCTTGGTGTTAGCTTGGATTGGCCCATGAACCCATATGAAACTCCAAAACAGAAGCAACTTCTCCAAGCACTGCAGAGATGCGCCACATTGAACATTCATACTTTATAGTGTATCCTCAAACTTGGGGGTTCTACATGCCATGTGATGATCAACAGAAGCGACATTTCACACTAGGATCCTGTGAATCAGCATCCTATATTATTTATTACTGCATGGAGATGTGAGAAATTTAAAAGCATGTTAGGTTTCGAGGTTCAATGAATTCTTTTTCATGAAAGGGTTGATCACAAGATTACCCTTCTTTAATTAATTGGGCAATACAAGATTACTATATTTGTAATTCATAACCTCTATGTGAGAAAAAAAACAGCATTACGAGTGTCCATATATGGAGTGATTAGTAGAAAGTTATTAAACCTTTGACATCTATACCAATTCAATTTTTTTTTCAAAAGGGTATAAAATGGGCAATGAGCTACTCCACATCCATATGGTAGCATGATATCTTAGAGCTTGATAGCCCGCCATGCTATTGTTTCGAGGTTTAATCAATTCTTTTTCTTGGGAGGGTTGATCACAAGATTACCCTTCTTTAATTAATTAGGCAATACAAGATAACTATTTTTGTAATTCATAACCTCTATATGAGAAAAAAGCAGCATTACGAGCGTCTATATATGAAGTGATTAGTATAAAGTTATTAAACCTCTGACATCTATACCAATTCAATTTTTTTTAAAAGAAAAAAAGGGTATAGAATGGGCACGAGAATTATTATCCGCAAATTTCATAACCTTCACCACGTGACTATCAATTCCGACCAAATGCTCAGGAATAACCAACTCAAACTTTTTCTTCGGCTGGCTCAACACTTTCTGAATAATTGATTTCACCAACTTTTCTTCGTATCTGGCACATGTGATAAGATTTCATATAGGCAGCAACAATAATTTCACATAGTTTATCTAATGAAAAGAACGAAATAAATATATCTAGGGTTAAATAGAAAAACTTTGAGAATCGTTTTTGCCACACCTCCATATATATTTTTTATTTGCTGAGACTAAAATGGGAAATGCTGACGGTCCCTTCACATAGCGAGCCCCATTTTATCATTACTCTTAACAGAATTTACTGAGTTAGAAGAAACTTGAGGGTGTCGCTCATTAAACGTGCTTTTTCTTAAAGACATTAGGGATGACATGGGCGTGTCTTCGAAAAATTTCAAAAGCATCTGAATGAGAAAAAATACAAAAAACCGAGATGTATCTAGTGCCTCCGATCACCAGCACTTTGCTCTTCTCGGCCATCTCGGAGGGTTCTTTTACGGCGGAGGCGCGGTTCTTCCCGGCGAACTTGCTTTGTCTCGTGCTGCAACTGTTGTTGCCCGGTGGCACGCATCGAGATGAATCGTCATTTTATTTTTATTCCAAAAGGGCATAATTGTCTTTTCGGTGAATTGACTTTCCCACCACCATCATCCTTCGCTCGGAAAATGAGTACCACAAAAGTGGACAACGAAAGGCGGAAGAAATTTACGGTGGAGAATGAGCACATGACGTGAAATTCTTTGAAATAACAACTTGTCTTACCAAAAGTTGTCTAAATTTGATCGAGAAAATTGATTATTGTGTTGACCAAACCTCCATTGAGATAGAAAAAGAAATCAACAGTTCTGATTTATGATAGGCTGCGTGCCCTTTACAAAATTCAAAAATGTTAACTCTCTTGTTAAAAACAGATTTTTTTTTTTTTTTTTGTGATTCGCGAACCCCCGAACAACCGGCAGCCGGCGAGGTAAACCCGGGGCGAACTGGACCACCACCACAGACCCAGCCACGGGTGAGTCGCGCAATGGGGATTCGGGGCTTCGAACCCCTCCCCCCTCGGTGGGGGAGAAAGCGCGAAACCAGATGTTGTTGACTGTTACTTTCTCAAAAAATACGTTACTTAATATGTTTTTCATTGGAAATTCCTGACTTATGGTTGGTTTAGGAAGACTGAACCAAACGAATGCTTAGTTAGACAACAATCCACAGTATATCAGGTTTTGGAATAAGAATTTGGCTAGAGATTTATCCAGACCCATCGCGCATGCCTCTTTTTCTACATGTTTGTTCCCTCGCAGCCTCTAAGAGTCCCCCAAAACATTAACAATAATTCAATATTGCGACAAGTTTGACAGTCGGTTTACGCTTGTTTTAACTTGTTATTCTTTTAGACGTGAAAGATAATATGACATACAAAAATAGAGAAACCCGTGTCTTGGTGTTAGCTTGGATTGGCCCATGAACCCATATTAAACTCCAAAACAGAAGCAACTTCTCCAAGCACTGCAGAGACGCGCCACATTGAACATTCATACTTTATAGTGTTTCCTCAGACTTGGGGGTTGTACATGCCATGTGATGATCAACAGAAGCGACATTTCACACTAGGATCCTGTGAAGCAGCATCCTATATTATTTATTACTGCATGGAGATGTGAGAAATTTATAAGCATGTTCGGTTTCGATAATCAAACAAATTGATCGAGGCATTGATCCACAGTCATGTATTTGACATCGGGGTAGAGCTCCGAAGCTTCCACTCCGAATGATGGCTCAATCTCGAAGTTCGTTTGGTCTCCTTTCACGAAGATAGAATGGTATAATGCCAAGAACAGGTTGCGCGGAGCTACCGCCTCTGCAATATGATTGGACAAGTTTTAAATGTCAGAGAGAATAGAGAGGATTTCAGGCACTTAAATCCAATAGAAATGCATCCCTAACCTTGAATGTTCTTCAGAACCTGCTCCTCTGGAACATACACCCTCTCTAGGGTCTTGCCGATCTTTCTCTCCCACAAAGACACGAGCTCATTCATCGAGTAGGTGTTGGCAGGAGGTTTGATATACAAAATTTTGTTTAAGGTCCTTGGGTCATCCACAGCTTTGATGGTATAGGTGCCAATGTCATCCTCATTGTTAAACACCGCTGCATATTGACGGGGAGATTTTTACAATTTGGCTAGTAAATAAATCACAGAGCCATCTATCTTCCTAGGGTTACTTTCGGCTCACTTTGAAGAAGAATGATCTTATCAAACTGATTCATTAGACAACATGCAGACAAATGCATTCATATGTTCTTTTCCCAAACAAATACATAAAGAGAACCTTCATGATTTGCCCGCTAGGTGGTATTATGCCAAGATAAACCACAACAGAATCATATCATATATTAGTCTCTAAAATTGAAGACTAATGGATGTAAGAGCCCCATTATCTCTAGACAAGGACGTTACCCTACAATTATCAAGCTTCAAGAATCGCCTCTCACTCTGATCACTACTGTAATTAATTCGTTGTTAATGTACAAAAAAAAAAAAACTTAACTAATTAGAATACGCATTTCAACGAATTGCTTCTTACTTTTTGCATTTCCATCCCCGAAGATGACAACTTTATCTCTAGGGGGAGCTGTAGCCCCGAGCTGTGACAATGTCCGAAGGTGGAAATTTCCAAAAGAGTTAGAAGCCACAAATGTATAAGGGATTCCCTCAGCCTCAATAAGGCGGCGAATCTTGGCCTTGATAGCATATCCAGTTTTTGCTGGCTCCACAGCATCGTTACGATCCGCATCATTTCCAAAATCTGAAGGCAAGAATCTCTAAATAGAAAATAATTGATTCAGAAGAGACATTTTTATTAGAAATCAACAAAAAACTAGAGTGCATTCCCCTCATCCAACAAATTTACATGAGTTATGGCAAAAAGACAAACCAAACTTATGTGAGACTGAATTTCACTTTTTTCTTCAATATGTGACTCTAACAGAGCAACAATAAAAACAAACTTATATGAGACTATATTTCAAATTTTTTTTTTTAATATGTGACTATAACAGAGTAAAAATTATTGTAAGTGAATCAAGATTAGCAATTAAGGTGTTGTTTGGTAACGCTCCGGGAAACTTTCTTTTTTTTTTTTTTTTTTTTTTGTTTCCTCAGCGTAGAAATAGAACAAAAACGCATTTGAAGGATTAAGTAGTTCATGTTTCTCATTATCGATCAAAGAGCAGGGTACATGACTGTAATCCATATTGAGTTTTTAAAACCTTTTGACTTTTTCGATGACCTAGAGGAAAAAACATAACCACAGTGAAGCCGGCATTGTCCGGTACTTGATTTTGACATAGTTAGCCTCAAATTTCACCGACGACTTCTACACAAAGTCATGACCATTTAAAAAGGAAAGAAGTGAAGTCTACAAATAAAAAGTGAATCCACCCCATTTCATCAAAGCAGAGCCCACAACAAGAACGTGATGCACTCATACTAGAAGAAAATACTTAAGCTAACAATTAACACCAATGTATATCGTCAATCAAATGCTAAACAAAGAATAATAGCTCGAAATGAAATTACTAGACACGGCACAACCTTGATATTCCCAGCTGCTTTGATGGCTGCAACAATCCTGTCTTGGTCTTCTAGCTGTGCTATCCCCACAGTAGAGATTACCACATCAACCTGCTTAATCGCACTCAACAGACTCTTTTGATCGTATATGTCTCCCTGAGAATCAAATAACCAAGAACATGGACAAACAATCAATAAAGTCAGAAACCATCAACCGATCTAATTTTGGCCAGTAGGAAGACTATGAAAAAGGAGAAATACGAAATCTAATGCAGATAAGACTTCAATACCTTCACCAGATGAGAAAAACTGTTGTGAAGAATATTTTACTTTTTATTTTTAAAAAAAGCCGCTATCCACATAATTCTTGTCCATGCATTACCTACCAATCTTTTGAAAGGTTACGACAAGGTATTTGCAATGACATCTGAATTACAGATCAGCGGCGTGTACTTCTGTATAAAAATTCATCTACACAGTACGAAACAGACGGAAATTTTCATAAGACTCGTCTAAAAATGTACTCGTTCGTTTCAGCATGCGAAGCTGAGGAGATTCGTCAATTAGTGTGAAAAACGAGAGGGAGATTGTTTCTGGTTTCGCCAACTTACGAGGCCGAAATATCAGAGAAGAGAAAACGCACGCTGAATTGTAACGTGACTCCATCAACTCGATCTTGTGAAAGATTAAGATGAAAATTGACTCCGGTACTACAGATTAAATGTTGGCTGGGTCCACCTTCATGTGAGGCCCAGCCAGCATTAAATAAAATAAAAAAGAAGAAGAAAACAAAACAAAACGAAAAGAAGTGGAGTGTCGTGCGTGGAGCTGTGCATCCGTCAAAAAAGAAAAGAGAGGAGAGAGAAACAGAAAACTGCAAGCAAGGGAGAAGAGAAGAAAGGAAGAGGGCTGCAACTTTGCAGCTTTGATTCGAAGGCCAAATATTGACGGAATTAGCTCAAATTTCAGTATGTTGTTCGTGAGACCGAGGGCTACAAGTTGATGGTTTTTGTTCGTCGAGAACCATCCCTGAATTCTCCAGGTGCGGTTAAGGCTTTCTTGCTCCCAACTTCTTTGTCTACCTATGTGGTGAAAAAAGATGATTGTAATGTTGATGTTGAGCCTCTAGTGTGTGACTAGAGAATAATACTTTGTGTATCATGCTATTCTTGGTGATTAGTGGATGTTTTTGGGCGGTCCGTGGTTTTTCCCGCATTGGGTTTTCCACGTTAAATCATTGGTGTCGTTATTTGCTTTGTCTACTTATTATTTCGGTGTTATATTTGCATATTGTGAGGCTATACATTGCTGGTTGTCGCGGGGGGCTAAGAGATTTCAAGTTGATTTAGTATTGGGGGAGAATTTGATCCTAGATTACGTTTGGCCGTGGTGAATTGTGTCCCAATTCTTGTGTATGAAGTTTGAATCATTCATGAAAGAACAAGGATAGGGTAAGACAAACTCCGATTCTTGTGTCTTTATGAAAAGATTCTCAGATAATGATTTTCTTATTCTCCTACTTTATGTGGATGATATATTGATTGTTGGGCATGATGTCAATAAAATCAAGAGCTTGAAAAATGAGTTGAGTAAAGCTTTTGCAATGAAAGACCTAGGCCCGACTAAACAAATCTTAGGCATGAGAATTACTCGTGATAGGAAGAATAAGAATTGTGGTTATCTCAAGAGAAGTATATTGAGAAGGTGCTTCAAACATTCAACATGAGCACATGTAAACCGGTGAGTATTCCACTTGCAGGCCATTTCAAGTTAAGTAGTAATGAGTGTCCTTCAAGTGAGAAAGAGAAGGTTGAGATGATGAAAATTCCCTATGCATCGGCCGTGGGTACTTTGATGTACGCCATGGTTTGTACAAGACCCGATATTGCTCATGGAGTTGGTGTTGTGAGTAGATTTCTCTCTAATCCAGGTAAGAAGCATTGGATTGCTGTTAAATGGATTCTGAGATATCTTAGAGGCAATTCGACACTTTGCTTGTGTTATGGAAATGTAAAGCCTCAATTGAGTGGCTACACGGATGTGGACTATGCTGGTGATGTTGATTCCCGAAAATCCACATCGGGTTTTATAATAATCTTTGCAGGGGGAGCTATTTCATGGCAATCGAGATTGCAAAAATGTACCGCTTTCTCTACAACTGAAGTGGAGTATATTGCTATTACCGAAGGAGGTAAAGAACTTTTGTGCATGGAAAAATTCCTACAAGAGTTGGGCTTGAAGCAAGAGAAGTTTGTTCTATATTGCGATAGCATGAGTGCCATCCATCTTAGCAAGAATCGGGTGTTTCATTCAAGATCGAAGAAAGTTGACGTGAAGTATCATTGGATCCGAGAAATGCTAGAAGAGAAGCTCTTCCAACTTGAGAAAGTTCATACCGACAACAATAAGTCCGACGTGATGACCAAAGCCTTACCCGTGGTGAAGCTTGACGCTTGTAGAAGAAAAGCGAGCATGATGAACCTTCCGACATGAGGTGGAGGGGGAGATTTGTTGGCTGGGTCCACCTTCATGTGAGGCCCAGCTAGCATTAAATAAAAAAAAAAAAGAAAAAGGAACACAAAGCAAAACAAAAAGAAGTGGAGTGTCGTGCGTGGAGGTGTGCATCCGTCAAAAAAGAAAAGGGAGGAGAGAGAAATAGAAAACTGCAAGCAAGGGAGAAGAGAAGAAAGGAAGAGGGCTGCAACTTTGCGGCTTTGATTCAAAAGCCAAATGTTGACAGAATCGGCTCAAATTTCAGTATGTTGTTCGTGAGATCGATGGTTACAAGTTGATCATTTTTGTTCATCGAGAACCATCCCCAAATTCTCCAGTTGCGGTTAAGGTTTTCTTGCTCCTAACTTGTTTGTCTACCTATGTGGGGAGAATAAGATTATTGTATTGACGATGTTGAGCCTCTAGTGTGTGACTAGAGAAGAATACTTTGTGTATCATGCTATTCTTGGTGATTAGTGGATGTTTTTGGGCGGTCCGTGGTTTTTCCCGCATTGGGTTTTCCATGTTAAATCCTTGGTGTCGTTATTTACTTTGTCTACTTATTATTTCGGCGTTATATTTGCATGTTGTGAGGCTATACATTGCTGGTTGTTGTTGGGGGCTAAGAGATTTTAAGTTGATTTAGTATCGGGGGAGAAATTGATCCTGGATTGCGTTTGGCCGTGGTGAATCGTGTCCCCGGGTTCTCCCCAAAATTAAAGACATTTCTCGGAATTCCGAGCAAGATCAAATGGCAAGGGATGCTTCAATTCCTCGAAGCAGCACCGAACGTGGGAAACTAACGGAATCACACGTGAATAACTACTCACATGGACTAGGTTCACGCCTAAGCTCTTGAAACCTTTGATGATTTCGGCGTTGGTGGGGTTGGAGAGGGTGGACTCCGTCTCGAGAACAAAGGTAGGGTGACCGGACTTCGCACATGCTTTCACGATGAACTTTCCAATGTATCCGGCACCTCCGATCACCAAGACTTTGCTCATCTCTGCCATCTTGGAGGGTTTTTACACAGCGGGCGTGGTGTTTTCCGGTGAACTTGATCGGTCTCTGACGTGACTTTGCTGTATCTGGAGAGAGAGAGAGAGGGAGAGGGAGAGAGAGAGCTAAAAGGTGGGGGTTCTTATCTTCAGGATGGGACAAAGTGTCATTGGATGATTCTGGAAGGGTGTAATCGTTTTATCATTGAAATAATTTTTCTTGTTGAGGTTATCCTTTACTAGAAAAAGGGTACATGGAAAGTGGGAAAATAGATGGAAGATAATGATTTTGTTTCATTTAAGTGATTATTTACATTCTTGAGAAATAAAATACTTAAGTTAGCAAACAAACAAGAAAATTTAATTTTGATGGTCCTATGAATTTAAGTAATCGTAATTGATGAGGAACTAGTCCAAACTACTTTTTTACGTTGACTTTTGTCATATGAAAAAAACAGGGGTATAAAATGGGCAATGAGCTACTCTACATCCATATGGTAGCATGATATCATAGAGCTTGATAGCCGCCATGCTATTGTTTTGAGGTTCAATGAATTCTTTTTCTTGAAAGGGTTGATCACAAGATTACCCTTCTTTAATTAATTGGGCAATACAAGATTACTATATTTGTAATTCATAACCTCTATGCGAGAAAAAAGCAGCATTACGAGTGTCCATATATGGAGTGATTAGTAGAAAGTTATTAAACCTTTGACATCTATCCCAATTCAATGTTTTTTTTCAAAAGGGTATAAAATGGGCAATGAGCTACTCTACATCCATATGGTAGCATGATATCTTAGAGCTTGATAGCCCGCCATGCTATTGTTTCGAGGTTTAATGAATTCTTTTTCTTGGGAGGGTTGATCACAAGATTACCCTTCTTAAATTAATTGGCCAATACAAGATTACTATGTTTGTAATTCATAACCTCTATGTGATAAAAAAGCAGCATTACGAGTGTCCGTATATGGAGTGATTAGTAGAAAGTTGGTAAACCTTTGACATCTATGCCAATTTAATTTTTCATAAAAAAAGGGTATAAAATGGCAATGAGCTCCTCTACATCCATATGGTAGCCTGATATCATAGAGCTTCATAGTCGCCATGCTATTGCTTCGAGGTTCGATGAAGTCTTTTTCTTGGGAGGATTGATAACAAGATTACCCTTCTTTAATTAATTAGGCAATACAAGATAACTATTTTTGTAATTCATAACCTCTATGTGAGAAAAAAGCAGCATTACGAGCGTCCATATATGAAGTGATTAGTATAAAGTTATTAAACCTCTGACATCTATACCAATTCAATTTTATTTTATTTTAAAAAAGGGTATAGAATGGGCACGAGAATTATTATCCGCAAATTTCATAACCTTCACCACGTGACTATCAATTCCGACCAAATGCTTAGGAATAACCAACTCAAACTTTTTCTTCGGCTGGCTCAACACTTTCTGAATAATTGATTTCACCAACTTTTCTTCGTATCTGGCACATGTGGTAAGATTTCATATAGGCAGCAACAATAATTTCACATAGTTTATCTAATGAAAAGAACGAAATAAATATATCTAGGGTTAAATAGAAAAACTTTGAGAATCGTTTTTGCCACACCTCCATATATATTTTTTATTTGCTGAGACTAAAATGGGAAATGCTGACGGTCGCTTCACATAGCGAGCCCCATTTTATCATTACTCTTAACATAATTTACTGAGTTAGAAGAAACTTGAGGGTGTCGCTCATTAAACGTGCTTTTTCTTAAAGACATTAGGGATGACATGGGCGTGTCTTCGAAAAATTTCAAAAGCATCTGAATGAGAAAAAATACAAAAAGCCGAGATGTATCTAGTGCCTCCGATCACCAGCACTTTGCTCTTCTCGGCCATCTCGGAGGGTTCTTTTACGGCGGAGGCGCGGTTCTTCCCGGCGAACTTGCTTTGTCTCGTGCTGCAACTGTTGTTGCCCGGTGGCACGCATCGAGATGAATCGTCATTTTATTTTTATTCCAAAAGGGCATAATTGTCTTTTCGGTGAATTGACTTTCCCACCACCATCATCCTTCGCTCGGAAAATGAGTACCACAAAAGTGGACAACGAAAGGCGGAAGAAATTTACGGTGGAGAATGAGCACATGACGTGAAATTTTTTGAAATATCAACTTGTCTTACCAAAAGTTGTCTAAATTTGATCGAGAAAATTGATTATTGTGTTGACCAAACCTCCATTGAGATAGAAAAAGAAATCAACAGTTCTGATTTATGATAGGCTGCGTGCCCTTTACAAAATTCAATAATGATAACTCTCTTGTTAAAAACAGATTTTTTTTTTTTTGTGATCCGGGAACCCCCGAACAACCGGCAGCCGGCGAGGTAAACCCGGGGCGAACTGGACCACCATCACAGACCCAGCCACGGGTGAGTCACGCAATGGGGATGCGGGGTTTCGAACCCCTCCCCCCTCGGTGGGGGAGAAAGCGCGAAACCAGATGTTGTTGACTGTTACTTTCTCAAAAAATACGTTACTTCATATGTTTTTCATTGGAAATTCCTGACTTATGGTTGGTTTAGGAAGACTGAACCAAACGAATGCTTAGTTAGACAACAATCCACAGTATATCAGGTTTTGGAATAAGAATTTGGCTAGAGATTTATCCAGACCCATCGCGCATGCCTCTTTTTCTACATGTTTGTTCCCTCGCAGCCTCTAAGAGTACCCCAAAACATTAACAGTAATTCAATATTGCGACAAGTTTGACAGTCGGTTTACGCTTGTTTTAACTTGTTATTCTTTTAGACGTGAAAGATAATATGACATACAAAAATAGAGAAACCCGTGTCTTGGTGTTAGCTTGGATTGGCCCATGAACCCATATCAAACTCCAAAACAGAAGCAACTTCTCCAAGCACTGCAGAGACGCGCCACATTGAACATTCATACTTTATAGTGTGTCCTCAGACTTGGGGGTTGTACATGCCATGTGATGATCAACAGAAGCGACATTTCACACTAGGATCCTGTGAAGCAGCATCCTATATTATTTATTACTGCATGGAGATGTGAGAAATTTATAAGCATGTTCGGTTTCGATAATCAAACAAATTGATCGAGGCATTGATCCACAGTCATGTATTTGACATCGGGGTAGAGCTCCGAAGCTTCCACTCCGAATGATGGCTCAATCTCGAAGTTCGTTTGGTCTCCTTTCACGAAGATAGAATGGTATAATGCCAAGAACAGGTTGCGCGGAGCCACCGCCTCTGCAATATGATCGGACAAGCTTTAAATGTCAGAGAGAATAGAGAGGATTTCAGGCACTTAAATCCAATAGAAATGCATCCCTAACCTTGAATGTTCTTCAGAACCTGCTCCTCTAGAACATATACCCTCTCTAGGGTCTTGCCAATCTTTCTCTCCCACAAAGACACGAGCTCATTCATCGAGTAGGTGTTGTGTGACATCCTGAAATTCGACCCCGTTTCGATAAAGTGAAATGGGAATTTCGTCGACGTGCCTATGGCCCTTTTTCTCTGAGCCGATCACTCATGAGTTAACTAATCTATTGGGTAAAGCTATTAAGGGATGTATCAGCTGTAAAATCCCTAAAAGCTACCTAATTGGTTAGATTGGGCTAAAATCACGTCTGATCGATTTTTAACCACGAAATTGAACTCGATTTCGGGAATCGAATTTTAAGCGCGTCATAATTCTTATTTTTAGGATCCTGTCTCATTGTCCGTCAAATTGTTGACCAAAAGAAAATAGAAAGGAAAAGGAAAAGAGAAAAGGAAAATTGAAATAATTGTATTATGTATTTTCTTTTTCCTTTTTCTCTCTCTTCCCCTTTTCTTTCTCTCTCTTTTCCTCTCCTTTTTCTCTCTTTTCTCTCTCTCCTCTCTCCCCTTTTCTTCTGTGCGGACAGCCCCCCCCACCGATTCCTCTCTCTCTCTTCCCTTTTGACCGGTCCAACCTTATCTTCTCTCTCTCTCTCTCTCTCTCCCTTTCTTCTTCTTCTTCCTCCCTCCGCACGCTCGAGCAAGCGAACCAGAACCAGAAGCTGCAGCTCGCCGTCGCTGCTCCGTCGCCGCTCGTCCCGCCGCCGCACCGCATGCCCGCGCCCGCGCCCGTGCGCCCGCCGCTCGCCCTCGTGCGCCGCCTACCTGCTCCTCCGTCCAAACGCCCCTTCCCCCGAGCGAATCCGCGCGACCCAGCCCCTATTCCGCCCTTGTCCGGCCACCTCCGACCGCCGTTTGACCCCGCCGGACCTCCCCTCGCCGCCCTAGCCGCCGAACCAGCCTCGGCCAGCCTTGAACAGCAAGTAGCCGAGTGGGTATCCAGCGACTTCGGGCCCGCTTTTGGGCCGTTTCCGGGCCCCGGATCCGTGAGTCGCTTTGGGAAGAATCGTTCCTCGCATCGCCACCGTCGGATTGATCCGATTTGTGCGCGATTTGGTGAGTAATCTCACTAATCCAAGATTAGTTGGCTAATTATGCTTAAGGTTGGTTTAGTTTTAATTGATTGCGCAATTAGCAAGTAGACGTGGTCTACTAATTATTGGAAGTGCCTCGGGATTTTTCCCGACCCTTAGTGGGCTCCAATTAGGCTTTTCGGGCCTAAGTGGAATTTTTTAGTATTTAAATATTAATTTTCGGAATTAAATTAAATAATTATTTATTTTTCGAAAATTCAACTGAGATGGCCCGGAACCGGAAAATTATGCTGATGACCGTGGTGAAGTCCGTTTATTTAATCGGGGTTTATTTTGAGCTAAATTGAATTTTTAATATTAATTATTTAATTTTCGAAATTAATAAATTATTTATTTATTTTTCGGAAATTAAGATTTTGATGGCCGACGACCGAAATCTCGTGCTGATCGTCGTGGCGTAGTCCGTTTATTTATTTGAGCTCCACGTTGTATGGAATTGATTGAGATTGAATTGTTGATTGGTAAATGGCCAAGTATGTTATTCAGTATTTATAATGCTTTGTTGAGTTGATTTAATTATTTGATTGAGAAATCGTTGGGCATTGGTTGTCGGTATTGAAAGTAGATTGGTAATCACTTGAAAGAGGACATGTGGGCTCGGTGAATTGGAATATCACCTAGAGAATGCACGTGAATTCAGTGGTTGAATATGTCACCTTGACGAAAAGGTCGCCTGAGAGAATGCACGTGGCTCGGAGACTTGGTATGTCATCCTGGAGAATGCACGTGGCTCGGTGACAGAGTTTGGCATCTAAAAGGGCACGTGGGCTCGGTGAATTGATGCATCACTTTGGTGAGATAGCACCTAAGAGAATGCACGTGGGCCCAGGCATCTAAAAGGGCACGTGGGCTCGGTGAATTGATGCATCACTTTGGTGAGATAGCACCTAAGAGAAGGCACGTGGGCCCGGGCATCGTAAAAAGGACACGTGGCTCGGTGATCTGATGCGTCACCTTGGCAAATGAGTGCGTTAGAGAATGCACATGGGTCCAGTATTTGGAAATAACATCTAAAAGGGCACGTGGCTCGGTGACTTGATGTATCACTTTGGCGAAGAGGTCGCCTTAGAGAATGCACGTGGGCCCAAGGTTCGAGGCACGTGGACTCGGAGACTTGGAATGTCGTCCTGGAGAATGCACGTGGCCTAACTTTTAGATACTCCTCCGTGGAGAATGAATTGTATGACATGTAATCGACTGGTTCGATTTGTTTGAAGTGAATGGGTGTTTATTGTGAATTGTACTGACTTGCAGGTGGGATCTGAGGCCAAGGTAAGTCCTCTGCCCTGTGCGTGTTTAGGCAGCCTTTAGTATAATGGTTTACTAATCGGGCTTAGTGGGGTAGAACTCGCTGAGACGTAGTCTCATCCCAGTTTGGGGAAACCATTTCAGGACCCTGCTAAAGAGCTGAGGAGGAGGAATCCGAGAAGGAGAACTCGGAGGCGAATCTTAAGGAGAAAGATTTTTTGGAAGAAGAAGACAATCCTGAGAGGGGCCTTGAGTACGACCCAATTCGTCTAAGTTTCTGTCTTCTTTTGAGATCTCCATTTTGATGCGAATAGTTATGAAGTGGTTTGTGTTTTGTACCAAACTTTGGTTATAAATTTCAATATGAAAAATATGGCCCTGCTTTTCTATCCCATCGTTTTATTGTCTGGGGATTTTAACTGCTTCCGCATGTGCTTAAGAAATGAAAGGGTCGGCGATACATAGTCCTGGGATATCGCATTATAAAATCGACCAAGTGAGACGGATGTGTGCGTGCCCGAGGATCGGGGCGTGACATGTTGGCCGGAGGTTTGATAAACAAAATTTTGTTTAAGGTCCTTGGGTCATCCACAGCTTTGATGGTATAGGTGCCGATGTCATCCTCATTGTTAAACACCGCTGCATATTGACGGGGAGAGTTTTACAATTTGGCTAGTAAATAAATCACAGAGCCATCTATCTTCCTAGGGTTACTTTCGGCTCACTTTGAAGAAGAATGATCTTATCAAACTGATTCATTAGACAACATGCAGACAAATGCATTCATATGTTCTTTTCCCAAACAAATACATAATGAGAACCTTGATGATTTGCCCGCTAGGTGGTATTATGCCAAGATAAACCACAACAGAATCATATCATATATTAGTCTCTAAAATTGAAGACTAATGGATG
The DNA here is from genome assembly GCA_016097485.1 of Eucalyptus sideroxylon x Eucalyptus melliodora. Taxonomy (NCBI): domain Eukaryota; kingdom Viridiplantae; phylum Streptophyta; class Magnoliopsida; order Myrtales; family Myrtaceae; genus Eucalyptus; species Eucalyptus sideroxylon x Eucalyptus melliodora. The sequence continues at coordinate 6,182,779 of CM027826.1, forward strand.
TAAGAGCCCCATTATCTCTAGACAAGGACGTTACCCTACAATTATCAAGCTTCAAGAATCGCCTCTCACTCTGATCACTACTGTAATTAATTCGTTGTTAATGTACAAAAAAAAAAAAAAAAAAAACTTAACTAATTAGAATACGCATTTCAACGAATTGCTTCTTACTTTTTGCATTTCCATCCCCGAAGATGACAACTTTATCTCTAGGGGGAGCTCTAGCCCCGAGCTGTGGCAATGTCCGAAGGTGGAAATTTCCAAAAGAGTTAGAAGCCACAAATGTATAAGGGATTCCCTCAGCCTCAATAAGGCGGCGAATCTTGGCCTTGATAGCATATCCAGTTTTTGCTGGCTCCACAGCATCGTTAGGATCCGCATCATTTCCAAAATCTGAAGGCAAGAATCTCTAAATAGAAAATAATTGATTCAGAAGAGACATTTTTATTAGAAATCAACAAAAAACTAAAGCGCATTCCCCTCATCCAACAAATTTACATGAGTTATGGCAAAAAGACAAACCAAACTTATGTGAGACTGAATTTGACTCTAACAGAGCAACAATAAAAACAAACTTATATGAGACTATATTTCAATTTTTTTTTTTAATATGTGACTATAACAGAGTAAAAATTATTGTAAGTGAATCAAGACTAGCAATTAAGGTGTTGTTTGGTAACGCTCCAGGAAACTTTCTTTTTTTTTTTTTTTTTTTTTTTTTTTGTTTCCTCAGCGTAGAAATAGAACAAAAACGCATTTGAAGGATTAAGTAGTTCATGTTTCTCATTATCGATCAAAGAGCAGGGTACATGACTGTAATCCATATTGAGTTTTTAAAACCTTTTGACTTTTTCGATGACCTAGAGGAAAAAACATAACCACACTGAAGCCAGCATTGTCCGGTACTTGATTTTGACATAGTTAGCCTCAAATTTCACCGACGACTTCTACACAAAGTCATGACCATTTAAAAAGGAAAGAAGTGAAGTCTACAAATAAAAAGTGAATCCACCCCATTTCATCAAAGCAGAGCCCACAACAAGAACGTGATGCACTCATACTAGAAGAAAATCCTTAAGCTAACAATTAACACCAATGTATATCGTCAATCAAATGCTAAACAAAGAATAATAACTTGAAATGAAATTACTAGACACGGCACAACCTTGATATTCCCGGCTGCTTTGATGGCTGCAACAATCCTGTCTTGGTCTTCTAGATGTGCTATCCCCACAGTAGAGATTACCACATCAACCTGCTTAATCGCACTCAACAGACTCTTTTGATCGTATATGTCTCCCTGAGAATCAAATAACCAAGAACATGGACAAACAATCAATAAAGTCAGAAACCATCAACCGATCTAATTTTGGCCAGTAGGAAGACTATGAAAAAGGAGAAATACGAAATCTAATGCAGATAAGACTTCAATACCTTCACCAGATGAGAAAAACTGTTGTGAAGAATATTTTACTTTTTATTTTTAAAAAAAGCCGCTATCCACATAATTCTTGTCCATGCATTACCTACCAATCTTTTGAAAGGTTACGACAAGGTATTTGCAATGACATCTGAATTACAGATCAGCGGCGTGTACTTCTGTATAAAAATTCATCTACACAGTACGAAAAATACGGAAATTTTCATAAGACTCGTCTAAAAATGTACTCGTTCGTTTTAGCATGCGAAGCTGAGGAGATTCGTCAATTAGTGTGAAAAACGAGAGGGAGATTGTTTCTGGTTTCGCCAACTTACGAGGCCGAAATATCAGAGAAGAGAAAAAGCACGCTGAATTGTAACGTGACTCCATCAACTCGATCTTGTGAAAGATTAAGATGAAAATTGACTCCGGTACTACAGATTAAATGTTGGCTGGGTCCACGTTCATGTGAGGCCCAGCCAGCATTAAATAAAAATTAAAAAAAAAAAGAAGAAGAAAACAAAAAAAAACAAAACGAAAAGAAGTGGAGTGTTGTGCGTGGAGCTGTGCATCCGTCAACAAAGAAAAGAGAGGAGAGAGAAACAGAAAACTGCAAGCAAGGGAGAAGAGAAGAAAGGAAGAGGGCTGCAACTTTGCGGCTTTGATTCGAAGGCCAAATATTGACGGAATCAGCTCAAATTTCAGTATGTTGTTCGTGAGACCGAGGGCTACAAGTTGATGGTTTTTGTTCGTCGAGAACCATCCCCGAATTCTCCAGTTGCGGTTAAGGCTTTCTTGCTCCCAACTTCTTTGTCTACCTATGTGGTGAGAAAAAGATGATTGTAATGTTGATGTTGAGCCTCTAGTGTGTGACTAGAGAAGAATACTTTGTGTATCCTGCTATTCTTGGTAATTAGTTGATGTGACGAGGCATTCCCTTAAACCTCCGATAGGGCTTCCGGCATTTACACTCCCTAGCCGGGCATCCCGCACCCCAATCCTAGCATCGCGAGGCATTCCCTTCGGGCAAAGACCTCCGACAGGGCTTCCAGCCCCCCACATTCCGGGCATCCTGAATCTCCCAGGGAATTTCGGCAATGTATCTCTATACATTCCGGGCATCATTCGCCATCACAACCATCTCCTCATTTACCATCATCCGTGTTTACCAGTATTTTAATCTCATTTTAACATGGCACATGGCATGATATCAAACAAATCATACTAGGCATGACATTCACACATGCATTGATTCAATGCCATACATATGCCAAGACTTTATCACATATGCATCTCAATTCAATGTCATATACTTACCAAGACTTTATCACATATACATCTCAATTCAATATCATACACATACCAAGGCTTTATCACACATGCAACATGAGTTACTTAAATGGAATTTATGGCCAATAAAATTATTCCTTTTATTTATTTATTTATTTATTATTTTTATTTATTTATTTATATTTTATTTATTATTTTTTTTAACTATAAATTCCCAAAATTATCATAATTCAAGGAATTATTAAACAAACCCATAGGATGATAATTACTTGCAAAATTCATGGCCAAATTGAATTTTTACAAAATCTCATAATTTTCCCAAAACATCCTATTCTTCTCGGATGAAACCAGAATGCACGGTTTCCGAATAAATTCAATTAAAATATCCATATGACCTCCAAAAATTATAAAATTTTACTGGATTATAGACAAGACATTTTCGTACAACTTTCATGAAGAACTCCAAGCCAGATTCCTTATATATTATTTTATTAAACCTTACGAAGCTTCTGGACCCGTTACCGCATCGTCCAGTGCCTCCATCTCCGAAATATGAAGTTTTAACCTAACCATTCTCTTTCGTTTTCTCTAACATTTGGATATGTTATGTGTCAAGGTGTCCTTTACAAGTTTCATGAAGAGATCTAGGTCAAATAACTGGAGTATAGTCATCGTTTTAGTCCTTTAAGTCTCGGGTGTCTCGGAACACATCACCAGAATCATCGTCTTCAAGATCTAGTCGATTTACCAAGCTATACTTGTTATTTTCACTTCAAATTTGATTATGTTGTAGTTTAATATGTTCCCTACAACTTTCATAAAGAAATAGAAGTGATATTCTCAAGAAAAACCAACATGCAACCATGAATCCAGCAAAAGGTCAGTAAAGACTCTCCAGATCTAAGGTCTCCGTAAGATGAGACTTTAACCCCTCAAATCTTCATCATTTTCCACGAAATTTCAGTATGTTGTAGTTCGAGATGTTAGCTACAACTCTCATGATGAAATCGAAGCCAAAATCGGACTCTAAACACACATGCAAGCTCAAACAAGTTACTGACTCACACGATCCGAGCAAGAGCAGTCACGCGACTTAAGAACAAGCCAACCATACCTCGGTTTTTCTCACTTAAAACACCCAAAATCTAACATGCAAACAACATACAAGCATGCAAGAGAAGCTAGTGGACTCCCACTTGCCTCTAGAACGGACGGTCGACGGCGAACGGCGGCGAACACGGTGGCACACGGCGGTTCCCTCCTCCTTTCTCTCTCGGCCGCTCCTCCTCTCTCGCACAACTCTCTCTCTCTCTCGCACACCTCTCTCTCTCTCTCTCTCTCCTTGGGCGAGCAAAATGGCCGGCCACCCTTCTCTCTCTTCCCTTCTTATACCCCCAAACTCTCATCATTTGTAATGATTGCATGCCACTTAAATTAGCCAATGCATGGCATCCTAGTCTAGGCCAATGCATGAAGTCTTCTTGCCACTTGTCCAATTACATGCATCATGGGCCTTGGAGTTGGGCTTGGGCTTGGGCCATCCGGCCACTTCTTGGGCCTCCTCTTGGGCTGGTCGACAGCCCACTTGTGGGCCTAATTGGGCCGACTAACTTGGCCCATTAAGCTTAGGCCAATGGGCCTAAGGCCCCTTCCTAAAATTAACCCTTTTTCCTCTCTTTTTTTTTTTTTTTTGAATTTCTTCTATAAATATTTTTCAACTTCAATTTTCATCTTGGCCAAAGTCTTGGGGCATCTTGTTTATTGAAATTTAATTTATAAAGTACATGGCCAAGCATAAATTATTGATCTATTGAATTTAAATTCTCACAATCATATGCACAAATCATCTAATAAAAAGACTAATGGCTAAAGCATAAGCCATGGAAATTTTTATCACCTAATTAAAGACTTTAACACACTTTATGGCTTGGCTCTGAATTTTGGGATGTCACAATTCTCCCCTCCTTAGAGAATTTCGTCCTCGAAATTCAAACACCACTCGCGCCTTCTTGAAACAAATAAGGGTACTTTCCCTTCATCTGATCCTCACTTTCCCATGTGGCTTCCTCCATATCATGAAGTCGCCATAATACCTTAACCAATGGGATCTTCTTGGTCCTAAGAATTTGCTCCTTTCGGTCCAATATCTGCACAAGCTCTTCAATGTACCTTATTCTCTCATCCACTTTGACGGCTTCATGATCGAGTATATGACCAGGATCCGGCTGGTACTTCCTCAACATCGATACATGAAACGCATCGTGCAGATTTCCTAACTTAGGAGGTAATGCTAAACGATAAGCTACATCACCTATCCTCTCGAGTACTTCAAAAGGTCCAACAAATCTAGGGCTTAACTTACCCTTCATCCCAAATCGAGATATTCCTTTCATTGGAGATACCTTAAGGAATACATGGTCTTCTACACTAAATTCCAAAGGTCTTCTACGCCTATCTGCGTAGCCTTTCTGTCTACTCTGAGCTGCTCTAAGTCTTTCTCTGATAATATCAACAGCTTCAGTGGTAACTTGTACTAGTTCAGGTCCTGTCAGCTTCCTTTCACCTACTTCACTCCAACAGACAGGAGTCCTACATCTCCTTCCATATAATGCTTCATAAGGAGCCATGCCTATACTTTTCTGAAAGCTATTGTTATAGGCAAACTCTACCAAATGCAATCTTTCATCCCAATTTCCTTTGAAATCGATTGCACAAGCCCTTAACATATCCTCTAATATATGGATTACTCTTTCTGATTGACCATCTGTCTGAGGATGAAAAGCAGTACTAAATTGAAGCTTAGTCCCTAATGCAATTTGAAGACTTCTCTAAAAATTCGAAGTAAACCTCGAATCTCGATCTGAAGTAATAGTCACTGGAACACCATGTAAGCGTACCACTTGACTTACATACATGTCCGCATACTTATCCATTGGGTAGTCCATGCGAATCGCTAAGAAATGTGCCGACTTAGTCAAACGATCCACTATCACCCAAATTGAATCATGACTCCTTGATGTCCTTGGCAATCCTTGCACAAAGTCCATCGTTATATGTTCCCATTTCCATTTGGGAATATCTAATGGTCTCAAGAGTCCTGCGGGTTTACGATGTTCCGCTTTTACTTGCTGGCACGTCAAACATTGAGAAACGTGCTTAGTCGTATCTACCTTCATACCGTTCCACCAAAATTGCTGACGCAAATACCTGTACATCTTTGTACTACCTGGGTGGATACTATAATTACTCTTATGTGCCTCCGACAGAATTTCCTTCCTCAACTCCTCATTGTCGGGAATACAAAGTCGTCCTTGACATCTTACTATTCCATCATCAGAGATCTGAAATTCTGATCTTTTCCCTAAAGATACAGCATCTTTCACTTTCAAAATCTCTGGGTCAGATTTTTGCAGGATTTTAATTTTCTGGATAATCTTTGGCTCAATCCTTAATGCACTAAGCATACCAGTGAGACAATCCATTTCCAATTTAAATTCTGAATTTGCTACAGATTCTAACAGTTCCCATTCTGCCATCCTTAAACTAGCCATCTCCATAGCCAACTTTCGACTAAGAGCATCTGCTACTCTATTCGTTTTTCCTGGATGATATCTTATCTCACAATCATAATCCTTTAATAACTCCATCCACCTCCTTTGTCTCATGTTCAACTCCTTTTGTAAGAACATATACTTCAAACTCTTATGATCCGTGTAAATCTCAAACCTTTCCCCATACAAATAGTGTCTCCATATCTTTAAGGCAAACACTATAGCTGCTAGTTCTAGATCATGCGTCGGGTAATTCAGCTCATGGGGTTTCAATTGTCTGGATGCATAGGCTACAACCTTGCCATGCTGCATCAACACACATCCTAGTCCTTTGTGAGATGCATCACTATACACCGTAAAACCATCAGGTCCAGTAGGTATAGTCAGAATTGGAGCCGAAGTCAATTTCCTTTTGAGCTCCTGGAAACTCCTTTCACATTCTCCATTCCATTCAAATTTCACATTCTTTCGAGTCAATTTAGTTAAAGGTCCTGCAAGTTGTGAAAATCCTTCAATGAATCTTCTATAATAACCAACCAGTCCTAAGAAACTTCGTATTTCAGTGGGTGTCGTTGGTCTCGGCCAATTTACTACCATTTCAACTTTTGCCGGGTCTACTGCAATTCCTTTTCCTGACACCACATGTCCTAAAAATATTATCTGGTCCAACCAGAATTCACACTTACTAAACTTAGCATACAACTTATGCTCTCTCAGGGTCTGCAAAACTATCCTCAAATGTTGCTCATGCTCTTTAGGCCCTTTTGAATATACCAGAATATCATCAATAAAAACAATCACAAACTGGTCTAAATAAGGCTGAAATATTCTATTAATCAAATCCATAAATGCAGCCGGCGCGTTAGTCAATCCAAATGGCATAACAAGGAACTCATAGTGTCCATAACGAGTCCTAAACGCAGTCTGAGGAATGTCCTCCTTCTTAATTCTCAACTGATGGTATCCCAACCTCAAGTCAATCTTAGAGAAGACCGAACTTCCCTGGAGTTGGTCAAATAAATCATCAATTCTAGGCAAAGGATACTTATTCTTAATGGTCACCTGATTCAGCTGCCTATAGTCAATACACAAGCGCATCGATCCATCTTTCTTTTTCACAAACAAGACCGGTGCACCCCAAGGTGAAGCACTTGGTCTAATGAATCCTTTGTCAAGCAATTCTTACAGTTGCACTTTCAACTCCTTCAATTCAACTAAGGCCATCCTATATGGGGCTTTCGATATCGGTCCTGTTCCAGGCATTAATTCAATTTCAAATTCAATCTCCCGCTCTGGCGGCAATCCAGGCAATTCCTCAGGAAATACATCTTGAAATTCGTTAACTACACGAACTTCCTCAAGTTTAGGCTCCTCCCTGGCATAATCTCTAACTATGGCTAAGTACCCTTGACATCCTTTGTCAAGTAACTTACATACTTCTACTGCCGAAATAAGTGCTACAGGAAAATGGGTCTGACCTCCTAAAAATTCACAACTAGACTGATCAGGTAAAACAAATTGAACCACTCTTCTATAACAATCCATTCTAGCCCGATACTTACGAAGCCAGTCCATTCCTATAATAACATCAAAATCATACATAGCCATTACAACCAAGTCTATTTCCATATCCTTTCCTCCCATTGATATCTTACAATTTCCACACACCAGCGTAGACAATACCATATCCTTTAAAGGCGTGGAAACACAAAGAGGTGTCTCAAGAGGCATAACTTCTATCTTATTCAAACGTCTATATCTTTCAGACACAAATGAATGCGTTGCACCCGTATCAAACAATGCATATGCCTTTTCACCATTAATAAGAATCGTACACGAGATAACATTTTTGGAAGCTTCCGCTTCCTCCGGGTGATCGCATACACCCTTCCTTGTGCGGGTGGTCTCGAGGATTCCCTTGTGGGTTTGACCTAACAAAGACACTCGATATCCCTGTCGCACCGAGCCAACACTCACTTGCGACCTCTCTTGTGGGCAATTTCTCCTAAGATGACCTACTTGTCCACAACCAAAACATTTCTGTTGTCCAGTACAAGGTCCTGGGCCATGTCTCCCATTACACTTTTGACAAACACCAGGCTGATAATGTGCTTTTCCTATATTCGGACCACTCCTTGCTCCTCCAAAATTCCCAAAGTTACTTTTCTTCTTCACATTCCAGGTTTGACATTGACCAGAATAAGGTCTCTTCCCCTTTCTCACATCATTAAAATTCAACGGTTTCTTAAACTCCGACCGTTCCCTCAACAGCTCCTGCTCCACTAACTGCGCCATTTCATAAATCTCATTATAATCCCTTATGTTCAAAGGCACCAGTTGCTTTCTAATATCAGTCCTCAGTCCTTTCAGGAATCTCTTAGCCTTCTCTTCCTGATCCTCAATCAATCTAGGAGCATATCTAGACAATTCAGAAAATCTAGCCTCATACTGATTTACTGTCAACCCTTTTTGTTCTAGCTGAACAAATTCAGTAATCTTCCTATCCTTAGCACAATCAGAAAAATGCTTCCTATTGAAAGTCCTAACAAACTCCTCCCAGCTCACATCAGTACCTGGTGGAAAGATTATGTCCTTCGAAGCTCTCCACCAAAACTTCGCATTTCCCTCCAACTGGTACTCTGCTAAAACTATTTTCTCAGCATCAGTGCAGTCCAACAGCCGGAAAATTCGTTCCATTCCATCAATCCATTGCTCCGCCTCCTCAGGACTTCTTATTCCATTAAACTTAAGTGGCTTCAGCTTCAGAAACTGCTCCACTAGTCCTTGAGTACGGCGTTTTGCTCCGGGCTGTTGTTGCGCCTGCCTTTCCATCAGATTTCCAATATTGGCTAATGCCTGCAGGATATCTTCCATTCGGGGTTCAGCCCTTGCAGCAGAGGCTTCAACCCTCGATGGATGAGCACTTCCAACTCGCACCATGACTTTCCTGCAATTTCCAAGCATTGCCTCATGAATAATCTGAGACTCACTGCCTCCACTCAAAGCAATTACTATCACTACATAAGTAACATATACATGTTACTGGTACCTAAAAACAACTCAAAATAAACTACTAGGGATCTACGACTGAATACTCATCACCCGTTATTCAATTATTTCATTTTAGATCCTATGGTGTGCATTGTCATCATGTTCCTCAATTTCCAAATGAGGCTCCTTATCACTCCATCTATAACCATTCGCTCTGATACCAAAAAGGCGCGGTTGTGACACCCCGAACCCTTCGCAGGTCATCACCAGCGCCAATGTTACTCCTTATTACCTTTATCCTTAGAAGATGTGTCAAAATTCATAGACACATTTTTTTTTAAAACAAAACGGTCCCAGCGCGACTCATTAGCGGAAGCAAATTAAATATCACGTCTCTCCCCCTACCAACCATGATACAAATACACACCACTAAACATCAGGATTTTATAAACAAGTGACGACACTTTATTTACATATTCTTTCAGGATGGGACTTCTTTTCGGGTCGATACATAACAAGGAAAAGCTAGGACTTTGCCATGTCCAGCCTAAAACCTCAAAAAGATCCTCCACCCTCTACATCACACGTGTACAATCCCCCATCATATGTGTCGGCTAACTAACTCCCAAAAAGGATCCAGCTCCTACTCGTCGCGCACGGTCTCATACCCAACCCGGTGCATCAGGCGGTGGCGGTGGCAACATCCCTCGCATCGCTCCATCCTAACGAACATGTACGGATATAAACTCCTGAATAACAGGGCCCCCAGCCAGGCCCACATCGTATATCACTAGACAGCGTACTCGAATAAAAGTCAGTCCGGGAACAGAGGGACAGTCTATCTCAGCACACTCGACCTCTACATCGGACGGTATCCCGTAAAATGTATCCCACGTGACGGCAGGAAGCGGCATACTGGCTAATCTGAAATGTTATCCCTAAAAGGGGTGAGTACAACCACTCAACAGATAGGGAAATCCAATAACGACTCAATGCATCAGGCAAATCATACATGCATTGCAGGCGTTACTTACCTTGAAGCCATGCGCATACTATCATGCATCATCATATCAATTTATAACACATACATGTGTATCATCATCGTATCATACATGTCATCATCATCATGACATCATCACATTACACATGTCATATCATATATCATTATCATTATCATCACCATGCATATCATATCATCATCATCGTGCATATCCTCATGCATATCATCATCATTATCATCATCATCATGCATATCATCATCATCATCATCTTGCATATCATCATGCATATCATATCATGGGTGATCATCGTTATTTCACATCACATATCATTATCATCATCATGCATATCATCATGCATATCATATCATGGGTGATCATCGTTATTTCACATCACATATCATTATCATCATCATGCATATCATCATGCATATCATATCATGGTTTAATTTCCACTTTTTGCTTTTTCAATTGATCACCGCATCACCCATTCCTCAAATCATCAATTTCATCATCCCCTCGGGCAAAGACCTCCGAGGCTCCCCGGCATTCAGCCTCCCAGGCCACCGGGCATCCGGCCCCCCACATTCCGGGCATCTCGCATCTCAACTAGCATCACGAGGCCTTCCCTTCGGGCAGAAACCTCCGACAGGGCTTCCGGCATTTACACTCCCTGGCCGGGCATCCCGCACCCCAATCCTAGCATCGCGAGGCATTCCCTTCGGGCAAAGACCTCCGACAGGGCTTCCGGCCCCCCACATTCCGGGCATCCTGAATCTCCCAGGGAATTTCGACAATGTATCTCTATACATTCCGGGCATCATCCGCCATCAAAACCATCTCCTCATTTACCATCATCCATGTTTACCAGTATTTTAATCTCATTTTAACATGGCACATGGCATGATATCAAACAAATCATACTAGGCATGACATTCACACATGCATTGATTCAATGCCATACATATGCCAAGACTTTATCACATATGCATCTCAATTCAATGTCATATACTTACCAAGACTTTATCACATATACATCTCAATTCAATATTATACACATACCAAGGCTTTATCACACATGAAACATGAGTTACTTAAATGGAATTTATGGCCAATAAAATTATTCCTTTTATTTATTTATTCATTTATTTATTTATTTATATTTATATTTTTTTATTTTTTTTAACTATAAATTCCCAAAATTATCATAATTCAATGAATTATTAAAAAACCCATAGGATGATAATTACTTGCAAAATTTATGGCCAAATTGAATTTTTAAAAAATCTCATAATTTTCCCAAAACATCCTATTCTTCTCGGATGAAACCAGAATGCACGGTTTCCAAATAAATTCAATTAAAATATCCATATGCCCTCCAAAAATTATAAAATTTTTACTGGATTATAGCCAAGAAATTTTCGTACAACTTTCATGCAGAACTCCAAGCCAGATTCCTTATATATTATTTTATTCAACCTCACGAAGCTTCTGGACCCGTTACCGCATCGTCCAGTGCCTCCATCTTCGAAATATGAAGTTTTAACCTACCCATTCTCTTTCGTTTTCTCTGAAATTTGGATATGTTATGTGTCAAGGTGTCCTTTACAAGTTTCATGAAGAGATCTAGGTCAAATAACTGGAGTATAGTCATATTTTTAGTCCTTTAAGTCTCGGGTGTCTCGGAACACATCACCAGAATCATCGTCTTCAAGATCTAGTCGATTTACCAAGCTATACTTGTTCTTTTCACTTCAAATTTGAGTATGTTGTATTTTAAGATGTTCCATACAACTTTCATACAGAAATCGAAGTGAGATTCTCAAGATAAACCAACATGCAACCATGAATCCAGCAAAAGGTCAGTAAAGACTCTCCAGATCTGAGGTCTCCGTAAGATGAGACTTTAACCACTCAAATCTTCATCATTTTCCACGAAATTTCAGTATGTTGTAGTTCGAGATGTTAGCTACAACTCTCATGATGAAATTGAAGCCAAAATCGGACTCTAAACACACATGCAAGCTCAAACAAGTTACTGACTCACACGATCCGAGCAAGAACAGTCACGCGACTTAAGAACAAGCTAACCATACCTCGGTTTTTCTCACTTAAAACACCCAAAATCTAACATGCAAACAACATACAAGCATGAAAGAGAAGCTAGAGGACTCCCACTTTCCTCTAGAATGGACGGTCGACGGCGAACGGCGGCGAACACGGTGGCACACGGCGGTTCCCTCCTCCTTTCTCTCTTGGCCGCTCCTCCTCTCTCGCACAACTCTCTCTCTCTTTCGCACACCTCTCTCTCTCTCTCTCCTTGGGCGAGCAAAATGGCCGGCCACCCTTCTCTCTCTTCCTTTCTTATGCCCCCAAACTCTCATCATTTGTAATGATTGCATGCCACTTAAATTAGCCAATGCATGGCATCCTAGTCTAGGCCAATGCATGAAGTCTTCTTGCCACTTGTCCAATTACATGCATCATGGGCCTTGGAGTTGGGCTTGGGCTTGGGCCATCCGGCCACTTCTTGGGCCTCCTCTTGGGCTGGTCGACAGCCCACTTGTGGGCCTAATTGGGCCGACTAACTTGGCCCATTAAGCTTAGGCCAATGGGCCTAAGGCCCATTCCTAAAATTAACCCTTTTTCCTCTTTTTTTTTTTTTTGAATTTCTTCTATAAATATTTTTCAACTTCAATTTTCATCTTGGCCAAAGTCTTGGGGCATCTTGTTTATTGAAATTTAATTTATAAAGTACATGGCCAAGCATAAATTATTGATCTATTGAATTTAAATTCTCACAATCATATGCACAAATCATCTAATTAAAATACTAATGGCTAAAGCATAAGCCATGGAAATTTTTATCACCTAATTAAAGACTTTAACACACTTTATGGCTTGGCTCTGAATTTTGGGATGCCATAGGCCCAGCTAGCATTAAATAAAAAAGAAAAAGAAAAAGGAAGACAAAGCAAAACAAAAAGAAGTGGAGTGTCGTGGGTGGAGGTGTGCATCCGTCGAAAAAGAAAAGGGAGGAGAGAGAAATAGAAAACTGCAAGCAAGGGAGAAGAGAAGAAAGGAAGAGGGCTGCAACTTTGCGGCTTTGATTCAAAAGCCAAATGTTGACAGAATCGGCTCAAATTTCAGTATGTTGTTCGTGAGATCGATGGTTACAAGTTGATCATTTTTGTTCATCGAGAACCATCCCCAAATTCTCCAGTTGCGGTTAAGGTTTTCTTGCTCCTAACTTGTTTGTCTACCTATGTGGTGAGAATAAGATTATTGTATTGACGATGTTGAGCCTCTAGTGTGTGACTAGAGAAGAATACTTTGTGTATCATGCTATTCTTGGTGATTAGTGGATGTTTTTGGGCGGTCCGTGGTTTTTCCCGCATTGGGTTTTCCACGTTAAATCCTTGGTGTCGTTATTTGCTTTGTCTACTTATTATTTCGGCATTATATTTGCATGTTGTGAGGCTATACATTGCTGGTTGTTGTTGGGGGCTAAGAGATTTTAAGTTGATTTAGTATCGGGGGAGAAATTGATCTTGGATTGCGTTTGGCTGTGGTGAATCGTGTCCCCGGGTTCTCCCCAAAATTAAAGACATTTCTCGGAATTCCGAGCAAGATCAAATGGCAAGGGATGCTTCCATTCCTCGAAGCAGCACCGAACGTGGGAAACTAACGGAATCACACGTGAATAACTACTCACATGGACTAGGTTCACGCCTAAGCTCTTGAAACCTTTGATGATTTCGGCGTTGGTGGGGTTGGAGAGGGTGGACTCCGTCTCGAAAACAAAGGTAGGGTGATCGGACTTCGCACATGCTTTCACGATGAACTTTCCAATGTATCCGGCACCTCCGATCACCAAGACTTTGCTCATCTCTGCCATCTTGGAGGGTTTTTACACAGCGGGCGTGGTGTTTTCCGGTGAACTTGATCGGTCTCTGACGTGACTTTGCTGTATCTGGAGAGAGAGAGAGAGAGAGGGAGAGGGAGAGAGAGAGCTAAAAGGTGGGGGTTCTTATCTTCAGGATGGGACAAAGTGTCATTGGATGATTCTGGAAGGGTGTAATCGTCTTATCATTGAAATAATTTTTCTTGTTGAGGTTATCCTTTACTAGAAAAAGGGTACATGGAAAGTGGGAAAATAGATGGAAGATAACGATTTTGTTTCATTTAAGTGATTATTTACATTCTTGAGAAATAAAATACTTAAGTTAGCAAACAAACAAGAAAATTTAATTTTGATGGTCCTATGAATTTAAGTAATCGTAATTGATGAGGAACTAGTCCAAACTACTTTTTTACGTTGACTTTTGTCATATGAAAAAAACAGGGGTATAAAATGGGCAATGAGCTACTCTACATCCATATGGTAGCATGATATCATAGAGCTTGATAGCCGCCATGCTATTGTTTTGAGGTTCAATGAATTCTTTTTCTTGAAAGGGTTGATCACAAGATTACCCTTCTTTAATTAATTGGGCAATACAAGATTACTATATTTGTAATTCATAACCTCTATGCGAGAAAAAAGCAGCATTACGAGTGTCCATATATGGAGTGATTAGTAGAAAGTTATTAAACCTTTGACATCTATCCCAATTCAATTTTTTTTTTTTTCAAAAGGGTATAAAATGGGCAATGAGCTACTCTACATCCATATGGTAGCATGATATCTTAGAGCTTGATAGCCCGCCATGCTATTGTTTCGAGGTTTAATGAATTCTTTTTCTTGGGAGGGTTGATCACAAGATTACCCTTCTTAAATTAATTGGCCAATACAAGATTACTATGTTTGTAATTCATAACCTCTATGTGATAAAAAAGCAGCATTACGAGTGTCCGTATATGGAGTGATTAGTAGAAAGTTGGTAAACCTTTGACATCTATGCCAATTCAATTTTTCATAAAAAAAGGGTATAAAATGGCAATGAGCTCCTCTACATCCATGTGGTAGCCTGATATCATAGAGCTTCATAGTCGCCATGCTATTGCTTCGAGGTTCAATGAAGTCTTTTTCTTGGGAGGATTGATAACAAGATTACCCTTCTTTAATTAATTAGGCAATACAAGATAACTATTTTTGTAATTCATAACCTCTATGTGAGAAAAAAGCAGCATTACGAGCGTCCATATATGAAGTGATTAGTATAAAGTTATTAAACCTCTGACATCTATACCAATTCAATTTTTTTTTAAAAAAAAGGGTTTAGAATGGGCCCGAGAATTATTATCCGCAAATTTCATAACCTTCACCACGTGACTATCAATTCCGACCAAATGCTTAGGAATAACCAACTCAAACTTTTTCTTCGGCTGGCTCAACACTTTCTGAATAATTGATTTCACCAACTTTTCTTCGTATCTGGCACATGTGATAAGATTTCATATAGGCAGCAACAATAATTTCACATAGTTTATCTAATGAAAAGAACGAAATAAATATATCTAGGGTTAAATAGAAAAACTTTGAGAATCGTTTTTGCCACACCTCCATATATATTTTTTTATTTGCTGAGACTAAAATGGGAAATGCTGACGGTCGCTTCACATAGCGAGCCCCATTTTATCATTACTCTTAACATAATTTACTGAGTTAGAAGAAACTTGAGGGTGTCGCTCATTAAACGTGCCTTTTCTTAAAGACATTAGGGATGACATGGGCGTGTCTTCGAAAAATTTCAAAAGCATCTGAATGAGAAAAAATACAAAAAGCCGAGATGTATCTAGTGCCTCCGATCACCAGCACTTTGCTCTTCTCGGCCATCTCGGAGGGTTCTTTTACGGCGGAGGCGCGGTTCTTCCCGGCGAACTTGCTTTGTCTCGTGCTGCAACTGGACCACCACCACAGACCCAGCCACGGGTGAGTCGCGCAATGGGGATTCGGGGTTTCGAACCCCTCCCCCCTCGGTGGGGGAGAAAGCGCGAAACCAGATGTTGTTTTTTTTTTTGGTAAAGCGAAACCAGATGTTGTTGACTGTTACTTTCTCAAAAAATACATTACTTTATATGTTTTTCATTGGAAATTCCTGACTTATGGTTGGTTTAGGAAGACTGAACCAAACGAATGCTTAGTTATACAACAATCCACAGTATATCGGGTTTTGGAATAAGAATTTGGCTAGAGATTTATCCAGACCCATCGCGCATGCCTCTTTTTCTACATGTTTGTTCCCTCGCAGCCTCTAAGAGTCCCCCAAAACATTAACAATAATTCAATATTGCGACAAGTTTGACAGTCGGTTTACGCTTGTTTTAACTTGTTATTCTTTTAGACGTGAAAGATAATATGACATACAAAAATAGAGAAACCCATGTCTTGTTGTTAGCTTGGATTGGCCCATGAACCCATATCAAACTTCAAAACAGAAGCAACTTCTCCAAGCACTGCAGAGACGCGCCACATTGAACATTCATACTTTATAGTGTGTCCTCAGACTTTGGGGTTGTACATGTGTTAGGGAAATCCCTTATGATGTTTTGAAGATGACAAAATAAATCAAAGGCTACTAACATGTTTGATGGTTGAGTAATAGACCATGCAGATGATAGAACATGTAAATGATATTGTCAAAGTCTGAAGACTGTCAGACTCAAGACTCAAAGTCTGAAGATTGCCAGACTCGAGACTCAAATTGTAAAGTCTACAGACTCAGATTGTAAAGTCTACAGACTCAGACTTTACATCCAGATTACGATGAATCGTAACTCAAGCCCAATCATATAACGGCTAGTGATCTGGTTTGGATTCCACATCAAGATTGATTTGATTGAAGACAAGAACTTTCTATACGAAGAAGCTTTACTTATGGAAACCAAGATTTCGTTTGTATGGGCGATCGGAATCAATTTGGGATTTTACCTTTGTCACTCAACGGCTATCATATCTTCTAGATACAGAGCTGTCCAATGGGTATATTGGAAGACGATTCTCCGGGATGCTGTCCAACGGGTAGTTTGGAAGTGGAGGAGTATTTAAGGAGATCATGGACCGATGAGCAAGTAAGAGACGGAGCGTAAAATTTATAATTCCAAAGTCTGAGCGACTTTCGATTATACACTTGTCTTTGTTGAGCTTAAACATTTGTAATCGTGAGAGAAATACCAAGAGAGTGACTTAATGAGATAGTGTGATCTACTAAGTGTTTGCACTCGAAGTTGTAATCTCTTGTTGATTGCATAGTGGAATCCAGCCAAGAAGGCTGTTAGCGTGGGAGAGTGGACGTAGGCTTGGATTAAGCCGAACCACTATAATTTTTGTGTTCTTATTCTCTTCCTTAACTCCTTTATTTTATTCATACTAGCACTCTCAACATGCCATGTGATGATCAACAGAAGCGACATTTCACACAGGATCCTGTGAAGCAGCATCCTATATTATTTATTACTGCATAGAGATGTGAGAAATTTATAAGCATGTTCGGTTTCGATAATCAAACAAATTGATCAAGGCATTGATCCACAGTCATGTATTTGACATCGGGGTAGAGCTCCGAAGCTTCCACTCCGAATGATGGCTCAATCTCGAAGTTCGTTTGGTCTCCTTTCACGAAGATAGAATGGTATAATGCCAAGAACAGGTTGCGCGGAGCCACCGCCTCTGCAATATGATTGGACAAGCTTTAAATGTCAGAGAGAATAGAGAGGATTTCAGGCACTTAAATCCAATAGAAATGCATCCCTAACCTTGAATGTTCTTCAGAACCTGCTCCTCTAGAACATACACCCTCTCTACGGTCTTGCCGATCTTTCTCTCCCTCAAAGACACGAGCTCATTCATCGAGTAGGTGTTGGCAGGAGGTTTGATATACAAAATTTTGTTTAAGGTCCTTGGGTCATCCACAGCTTTGATGGTATAGGTGCCGATGTCATCCTCATTGTTAAACACCGCTGCATATTGACGGGGAGAGTTTTACAATTTGGCTAGTAAATAAATCACAGAGCCATCTATCTTCCTAGGGTTACTTTCGGCTCACTTTGAAGAAGAATGATCTTATCAAACTGATTCATTAGACAACATGCAGACAAATGCATTCATATGTTCTTTTCCCAAACAAATACATAAAGAGAACCTTCATGATTTGCCCGCTAGGTGGTATTATGCCAAGATAAACCACAACAGAATCATATCATATATTTGTCTCTAAAATTGAAGACTAATGGATGTAAGAGCCCCATTATCTCTAGACAAGGACGTTACCCTACAATTATCAAGCTTCAAGAATCGCCTCTCACTCTGATCAATACTGTAATTAATTCGTTGTTAATGTACAAAAAAAAAAAAACTTAACTAATTAGAATACGCATTTCAACGAATTGCTTCTTACTTTTTGCATTTCCATCCCCGAAGATGACAACTTTATCTCTAGGGGGAGTTGTAGCCCCGAGCTGTGACAATGTCCGAAGGTGAAAATTTCCAAAAGAGTTAGAAGCCACAAATGTATAAGGGATTCCCTCAGCCTCAATCCAACATGTCACGCCCCGATCCTCGGGCACGCACACATCCGTCTCACTTGGTCGATTTTATAATGCGATATCCCAGGATTATGTATCGCCGACCCTTTCATTTCTTAAGCACATACGGAAGCAGTAAAAATCCCCAGACAATAAAACGATGTGATAGAAAAGCAGGGCCATATTTTTCATATTGAAATTTATAACCAAAGTTCGGTACAAAACACAAACCACTTCATAACTATTCACATCAAAATGGAGATCTCAAAAGAAGACAGAAACTTAGACGAACTGGGCCGTACTCAAGGCCCCTCTCAGGATTGTCTTCTTCTTCCAAAATTCTTTCTCCTTAAGATTCGCCTCCGAGTTCTCCTTCTCGGATTCCTCCTCGTCAGCTCTTCGGCGGGGTCCTGAAATGGTTTCCCCAAACTGGGATGAGACTACGTCTCAGCGAGTTCTACCCCACTAAGCCCGATTAGTAAACCATTATACTAAATGCTGCCTAAACACGCACAGGGCATAGGACTTACCTTGGCCTCAGATCCCACCTGCAAGTCAGTACAATTCACAATAAACACCCATTCACTTCAAACAAATCGAACCAGTCGATTACATGTCATACAATTCATTCTCCACGGAGGAGTATCTAAAAGCTAGGCCACGTGCATTCTCCAGGACGACATTCCAAGTCTCCGAGTCCACGTGCCTCGAACCTTGGGCCCACGTGCATTCTCTAAGGCAACCTCTTCGCCAAAGTGATACATCAAGTCACCGAGCCACGTGCCCTTTTAGATGTTATTTCCAAATACTGGACCCACGTGCATTCTCTAAGGCACTCATTTGCTAAGGTGACGCATCAGATCACCGAGCCACGTGTCCTTTTTACGATGCCCGGGCCCACGTGCCTTCTCTTAGGTGCTATCTCACCAAAGTGATGCATCAATTCACCGAGCCCACGTGCCCTTTTAGATGCCTGGGCCCACGTGCATTCTCTTAGCTGCTATCTCACCAAAGTGATGCATCAATTCACCGAGCCCACGTGCCCTTTTAGATGCCAAACTCTGTCACCGAGCCACGTGCATTCTCCAGGATGACATACCGAGTCTCCGAGCCATGTGCATTCTCTCAGGCGACCTTTTCACCAGGGTGACATATTCAACCACTGAATTCACGTGCATTCTCTAGGTGATATTCCAATTCACCGAGCCCACGTGTCCTATTTCAAGTGATTACCAATCTACTTTCAATACCGACAACCAATGCCTAACGATTTCTCAATCAAATAATTAAATCAACTCAACAAAGCATTATAAATACTGAATAACATACTTGGCCATTTACCAATCAACAATTCAATCTCAATCAATTCCAATCAATTTAGGGTAAATCCCTAAAATATCACAATTTATTCAATTCCATACAACGTGGAGCTCAAATGAATAAACGGACTACGCCACGACGATCAGCACGAGATTTCGGTCGTCGGCCATCAAAATCTTAATTTCTGAAAAATAAATAATTAATTTATTAATTTCGAAAATTAAATAATTAATATTAAAAATTCAATTTAGCTCAAAATAAAGCCCGATTAAATAAACGGACTTCACCACGGTCATCGGCATAATTTTCCGGTTCCAAGCTATCTCAGTTGAATTTTCGGAAAATAAATAATTATTTAATTTAATTCCGAAAATTAATATTTAAATACTAAAAATTCCACTTAGGCCCGAAAAGCCTAATTGGAGCCCACTAAGGGTCGGGAAAAATCCCGAGGCACTTCCAATAATTAGTAGACCACGTCTACTTGCTAATTGCGCAATCAATTTATCTAAATCGCATCACAATTGACTAATAATTGCTAATTTATTCTAATCTAACAACCTAAACATAATTAATTAAAACTAAACCAATCTTAAGCATAATTAGCCAACTAATCCTGGATTAGTGAGATTACTCACCAAATCGCGCGCAAATCGGATCAATCCGACGGCGGCGACGCGAGGAACGATTCTTCCCAAAGCGACTCACGGATCCGGGTCCGGAAACGGCCCAAAAGCGGGCCCGAAGTCGCTGGAAACCCACTCGTGGGTTTGCTGGACGGGGCTGGCCGAGGCTGCTCCGGTGGCTAGGGCGGCGAGGGGAGGCCGGCGGAGGGTGAGGGGGAAGCGGGGAGGTCCGGCGGGGCTAGGTGGAGGCCGGAGCTGGCCGGACGGGGCGGAACGGGGGCTGGGTCGCGGCTGGATCATGCGGGGGAGCACGCCTGGGCGCGCGTGGACGGCGGGACGGCGGCGGGCGGCGGGCGCGAGGGCGCGCGGGCGGTCCGGCTCCGGTGCGGTGGCGGGACGGGCGGCGACGGTTCTCGGCGAGCTATTGATCTTCTTTGCTGGTCGGGGCTGGTTCGCACAAAGAAGAACGAAGAAGAAGAAGTTGGTCACGGGGGAATGGGGGAGAAGAGAGAAGAGAGAGGAGAGAGAGAGAAGGGATAAGTCTTGACCAGTCAAAGAAAAGAGAGAGAGAGAAATCGGGGGGGGGGAATCGCACGAAGGGGGAGGGAAAGGGGAGAGGAGAGAGAGAGAAAAGAGAAAAGAAAGAAAAAGGAAAGAAAAGAAGAGAGAGGGAGGAGAAAAAGAAAATACATAATACCATGATTTCAATTTTCCTTTTCTCTTTTCCTTTTCCTTTCTATTTTCTTTTGGTCTTCAATTTTTCTTCCGATAATTTCTTTCTTGAAATTTCGGACCCATCAATAAATTGACGAGCGATGAGACAGGATCCTAAAAATAAGAATTATGACGCGCTTAAAATTCGATTCCCGAAATCGAGTTCAATTTCGTGGTTAAAAATTGATCAGACGTAATTTTAGCTCAATCCAACCAATTAGGTAGCTTTTAGGGATTTTACAGCTGATACATCCCATAACGGCTTTACCCAATAGGTTAGTTAACTCGTGAGTGATCAGCTCAGAGAAAAAGGGCCATAGGCACGTCGATGAAATGCCCATTTCACTTTATCGAAACAGGGTCGAATTTCAGGATGTCACAGAGAACCTTCATGATTTGCCCACTAGGTGGTATTATGCCAAGATAAACCACAATAGAATCATATCATATATTAGTCTCTAAAATTGAAGACTAATGGATGTAAGAGCCCCATTATCTCTAGACAAGGACGTTACCCTACAATTATCAAGCTTCAAGAATCGCCTCTCACTATGATCACTACTGTAATTAATTCGTTGTTAATGTACAAAAAAAAAAAAAAAAACTTAACTAATTAGAATACGCATTTCAACGAATTGCTTCTTACTTTTTGCATTTCCATCCCCGAAGATGACAACTTTATCTCTAGGGGGAGCTGTAGCCCCGAGCTGTGACAATGTCCGAAGGTGGAAATTTCCAAAAGAGTTAGAAGCCACAAATGTATAAGGGATTCCCTCAGCCTCAATAAGGCGGCGAATCTTGGCCTTGATAACATATCCAGTTTTTGCTGACTCCACAGCATCGTTACGATCCGCATCATTTCCAAAATCTGAAGGCAAGAATCTCTAAATAGAAAATAATTGATTCATAAGAGACATTTTTATTAGAAATCAACAAAAAACTAGAGTGCATTCCCCTCATCCAACAAATTTACATGAGTTATGGCAAAAAGACAAACCAAACTTATGTGAGGCTGAATTTCACTTTTTTCTTCAATATGTGACTCTAACAGAGCAACAATAAAAACAAACTTATATGAGACTATATTTCAATTTTTTTTTTAATATGTGGCTATAACAGAGTAAAAATTATTGTAAGTGAATCAAGACTAGCAATTAAGTTGTTGTTTGGTAACGCTCCGGGAAACTTTCTTTTTGGTTTTTTTTTTCCTCAGCGTAGAAATAGAACAAAAACGCATTTGAAGGATTAAGTAGTTCATGTTTCTCATTATCGATCAAAGAGCAGGGTACATGACTGTAATCCATATTGAGTTTTTAAAACCTTTTGACTTTTTCGATGACCTAGAGGAAAAAACATAACCACAGTGAAGCCGGCATTGTCCGGTACTTGATTTTGACATAGTTAGCCTCAAATTTCACCTACGACTTCTACACAAAGTCATGACCATTTAAAAAGGAAAGAAGTGAAGTCTACAAATAAAAAGTGAATCCACCCCATTTCATCAAAGCAGAGCCCACAACAAGAACGTGATGCACTCATACTATAAGAAAATACTTAAGCTAACAATTAACACCAATGTATATCGTCAATCAAATGCTAAACAAAGAATAATAACTCGAAATGAAATTACTAGACACGGCACAACCTTGATATTCCCGGCTGCTTTGATGGCTGCAACAATCCTGTCTTGGTCTTCTAGCTGTGCTATCCCCACAGTAGAGATTACCACATCAACCTGCTTAATCGCACTCAACAGACTCTTTTGATCGTATATGTCTCCCTGAGAATCAAATAACCAAGAACATGGACAAACAATCAATAAAGTCAGAAACCATCAACCGATCTAATTTTGGCCGGTAGGAAGACTATGAAAAAGGAGAAATACGAAATCTAATGCAGATAAGACTTCAATACCTTCACCAGATGAGAAAAACTGTTGTGAGGAATATTTTACTTTTTATTTTTAAAAAAAGCCGCTATCCACATAATTCTTGTCCATGCATTACCTACCAATCTTTTGAAAGGTTACGACAAGGTATTTGCAATGACATCTGAATTACAGATCAGCGGCGTGTACTTCTGTATAAAAATTCATCTACACAGTACGAAACATACGGAAATTTTCATAAGACTCGTCTAAAAATGTACTCGTTCGTTTCAGCATGCGAAGCTGAGGAGATTCGTCAATTAGTGTGAAAAACGAGAGGGAGATTGTTTCTGGTTTCGCCAACTTACGAGGCCGAAATATCAGAGCAGAGAAAAAGCACGCTGAATTGTAACGTGACTCCATCAACTCGATCTTGTGAAAGATTAAGATGAAAATTGACTCCGGTACTACAGATTAAATGTTGGCTGGGTCCACCTTCATGTGAGGCCCAGCCAGCATTAAATAAAAAAAAAAAAAAGAAGAAGAAAACAAAACAAAACGAAAAGAAGTGGAGTGTCGTGCGTGGAGCTGTGCATCCGTCGAAAAAGAAAAGAGAGGAGAGAGAAACAGAAAACTGCAAGCAAGGGAGAAGAGAAGAAAGGAAGAGGGCTGCAACTTTGCGGCTTTGATTCGAAGGCCAAATATTGACGGAATCAGCTCAAATTTCAGTATGTTGTTCGTGAGACCGAGGGCTACAAGTTGATGGTTTTTGTTCGTCGAGAACCATCCCGAATTCTCCAGTTGCGGTTAAGGCTTTCTTGCTCCCAACTTCTTTGTCTACCTATGTGGTTAGAAAAAGATGATTGTAATGTTGATGTTGAGCCTCTAGTGTGTGACTAGAGAAGAATACTTTGTGTATCCTGCTATTCTTAGTGATTAGTTGATGTTTTTGGGCGGTCCGTGGTTTTTCCCGCATTGGGTTTTCCACGTTAAATCATTGGTGTCGTTATTTGCTTTGTCTACTTATTATTTCGGTGTTATATTTGCATATTATGAGGCTATACATTGCTGGTTGTCGCTGGGGGCTAAGAGATTTCAAGTTGATTTAGTATTGGGGAAGAATTTGATCCTAGATTGCGTTTGGCCGTGGTGAATTGTGTCCCGATTCTTGTGTATGAAGTTTGAATCATTCATGAAAGAACAAGGATAGGGTAAGACAAACTCCGATTCTTGTGTCTTTATGAAAAGATTCTCAGATAATGATTTTCTTATTCTCCTACTTTATGTGGATGATATGTTGATTGTTGGGCATTGTTGACACCTAAATTTTGGCGATCCATTTAGTCATTTATTGCATAAAAAATTAGGGATTAATTTTATCCCTGAAAAAATATTAATTGCATAGCTACATTTAGTTTGCATATTTTGCATTTTATTTACTGGACCGGTGGCGGATGGGTCGAATTGGTGTTTTTGAGTTTTAAATTAACAGGTCGGACTAAGCCCATGGAGAGTACAAATTGGCCCAAGCCCATTTTCTAAAATTGAGAGTTGAAATGAGGATTTTCAGAATTTAAGAAAATCGGGGTTATGATCTTATCTTTAAAAATCAGTAGAAAATATTTTGGAGATAAGGAGAATAAAATATTTTGATTAGGAGGTTATAGACAATCTTTTCGTCGGATGAAATATTCACAAAAAGATTGCATTTTATCTTGGCCTATAAAAGGGTGTGTACGTAGCATTTTTGAATTGGGGGGGGGGTTTTTTTCTCTTCGTGGAAAAAAGAAGACAAAAAAGAAAAAGTGAAAGAGGGGAGAGAAGCCATCCGTGGAGTTTAAAAGTAAAAAGAGAGAAAGAGTACGAAGGAAGAAGGAGAGTGACGTGAGAGAGAGGGAGAGAGAGGAGAAAGTAAAGGGGTGATTTGACCCCTACTATTCACCATCTTCCCCAAATCACTGCCCCTCCTCTGCAACCTCCATCCGCGAAGCTTCCGCCACCATCCTTCCCCGACGCCGCGCCGCGCCTCAACGCCTTGCCTCGCGACGACCCAAGCTCGAGTCGAGCCACTCTCCAACGCACCACCGCCCCACCGTCGCCGCCGCACGCCGTTTCGCCCGCGACCGCTTGCCGCCGCACCGCCGGACTCCTCGGTTTCCGTCTCCGCAAGCTCACACCGCCGCCCAGCCGCGCTGCTCGCGCCAAACCGACGCTCCGCTGTTGCTATATCTTCGCTGGCCACCTCTGTCCATGAGCAGCCGCGACCCCCTCGCGAGCCCGGTGCCCGAGCTCCGCCCCGATCGACCACGATCGGCTCCGCCCGAGCGACAACGCCGTTGCAGCCCGA
This sequence comes from Eucalyptus sideroxylon x Eucalyptus melliodora, assembly GCA_016097485.1. NCBI lineage: Eukaryota > Viridiplantae > Streptophyta > Magnoliopsida > Myrtales > Myrtaceae > Eucalyptus > Eucalyptus sideroxylon x Eucalyptus melliodora. The sequence goes on from CM027826.1 coordinate 6,208,366, forward strand.
GCCGATCTCGCCCACGAGTTGCTGGTTCGAGACGCCGGAGTGTCCCCGAGTCCTCCGCCCGAGCGCCCTTGCTCCACGGGTTTTTGCTGTTGCTGCTCCCGTGCCGTCCCCGTCCCCCGCTCGACACGCGACCAACCGTGCTTTCCCTTCGTCGGAGCTGCCCTGCCGGACCGACGCCAGTTGCCGAGCCGATTCGTCGATTCCCCTTGGAGATCCACGAGTGGTGCTGGAAAAGAAAAACAGAGAAAAGAAAAAGCAAAAAAAAAAAAATCTGATTAGGTAGTTTTTCTTTTTTCATTTATTTTACTTTATTTTGTTTATATTCTTTAGTTTAGTTATTTAATTGGATCCCAATGTTTACTTTATGAATCTTGTAGGCATTATCCGCAAGAGTTATCCCTAAACTTATTGTAATTATTAATTTGACCCGTAAGATGTCGGGCTATTTTTTTTAATTACATTAATTTTTGGGGTTTGTTTATAGTTTTTAAGTACTGAATCAATATAATTATTAATTTGATCCGTAAGAATTCGGATTAGATTTTTAGTTATTTTGAACTCTTTGTTGTGATAATTAGGGTTAGGATAATCGTTAATTTGACTGTGAGACAACAGGTTATTTTTTCGATTATTTTGATCCTTTATTTGATTGAATATCTTGATTGTTTAGATTTAATATTTAGTTGATAATGCCACTAAAAAAATCGAAAAAATATTTGAATTAGGATTCAGTTTGTTTTGGAATATTTTTTGTTATCTGGCATATCTGGGATAGGGATTTCAGTTCGGAAAATATAAAAAACCAAAAAAACTAAAAATGCATTCATTTAGGATTTTTAGTTTCTGTTTAATTTAAGTTGCATTTTTAATTACATGGAAATTTTAATTTCGAAATTAATAAAAAAAACACAAAAAAATCATCATACATATATCATGTTATATTAGGACATTTTTTGCACGTCATTGCATATTAGATAAATTGCATGTTAGATTAAGATAATATCTTAGTTTAAATCAGGATTTAATGTGACTTGATCCTTAGTTTAAATTAGATAGAATTTTAATCTAGCTAGATCATTTTTGCATAGAAATATCAAATGCACGTCATTTAGTTTTTTATGGTTTCATTTAATTAGAACTTCCTCGTCATTAGACTAAGGCATTTAATGAATCTCGCATGACATATAACTCGCATACTAAATGATATATTGCGTGTCATTTTAGTATGTCATTACATCGCATTACTTGTCATCATTTGATTAATTTAGATTGCATTTAATCATTGCATTTCTTCATGTCATATAGTTTAGGTCATGCTGCCATGTCATATTAGATTACATGCATTGTATAAGTCATGGTTTTCATTAAATAAAGTGAAAACAAAAATTGAAATTGCGTGTTAATTAGAAATCATATCTAGGGCTGCTGATGTGAATTCTGATTTAACAATGCAGATGCTTTCGTTGCTTCTAGGTATGTTTTGCAATATTTAATTACTTTCTTGAGTGTTAAATTGGTGGTATGCGCACACGTATGATCACCTCACATGTTAGGAAGTTAAATTAAAATAAATTCAATTGCCAAACATTTTTTAAAATGAAATAAAAAGGTACCGAAAGGGCACTAGGATAGTCTAGTGTAACCAAGTCCCCGAACTCATAAATCTCTGGTTCGTAGGAGTAAAGTAAATCTCCAATTACTTTACTTGGGTTTCTAATCGACCCACCAAAAATAGATTAGTGGCGACTCCTGATTGAAAATCATTTGCATGTTAAGAATTCAGACTTAAGTCGTGATTTGGTATGGGCTTGGGAGAGTCCGAGTTAAGCTTAAAGACTTAGTAATCCATTAACCTAGTTTTAGGTGGTGAACCCGCGAAAAATTAGGTCGCGACAGGCATGATGTCAATAAAATCAAGAGCTTGAAAAATGAGTTGAGTAAAGCTTTTGCAATGAAAGACCTAGGCCCGACTAAACAAATCTTAGGCATGAGAATTACTCGTGATAGGAAGAATAAGAATTGTGGTTATCTCAAGAGAAGTATATTGAGAATGTGCTTCAAACATTCAACATGAGCACATGTAAACCGGTGAGTATTTCACTTGCAGGCCATTTCAAGTTAAGTAGTAATGAGTGTCCTTCAAGTGAGAAAGAGAAGGTTGAGATGATGAAAATTCCCTATGCATCGGCCGTGGGTACTTTGATGTACGCCATGGTTTGTACAAGACCCGATATTGCTCATGGAGTTGGTGTTGTGAGTAGATTTCTCTCTAATTCAGGTAAGAAGCATTGGATTGCTGTTAAATGGATTCTGAGATATCTTAGAGGCAATTCGACACTTTGCTTGTGTTATGGAAATGTAAAGCCTCAATTGAGTGGCTACACGGATGCGGACTATGCCGGTGATGTTGATTCCCGAAAATCCACATCGGATTTTATAATAATCTTTACAGGGGGAGCTGTTTCATGGCAATCGAGATTGCAAAAATGTACCGTTTTCTCTACAACTGAAGTGGAGTATATTGCTATTACCGAAGGAGGTAAAGAACTTTTGTGCATGGAAAAATTCCTACAAGAGTTGGGCTTGAAGCAAGAGAAGTTTGTTCTATATTGCGATAGCATGAGTGCCATCCATCTTAGCAAGAATCGGGTGTTTCATTCAAGATCGAAGAAAGTTGATGTGAAGTATCATTGGATCCGAGAAATGCTAGAAGAGAAGCTCTTCCAACTTGAGAAAGTTCATACCGACAACAATAAGTCCGACATGATGACCAAAGCCTTACCCGTGGTGAAGCTTGACGCTTGTAGAAGAAAAGCGGGCATGACGAACCTTCCAACATGAGGTGGAGGGGGAGATTTGTTGGCTGGGTCCACCTTCATGTGAGGCCCAGCCAGCATTAAATAAAAAAAAAAATGGAAGACAAAGCAAAACAAAAAGAAGTGGAGTGTCGTGCGTGGAGGTGTGCATCCGTCGAAAAAGAAAAGGGAGGAGAGAGAAATAGAAAACTGCAAGCAAGGGAGAAGAGAAGAAAGGAAGAGGGCTGCAACTTTGCGGCTTTGATTCAAAGGCCAAATGTTGACAGAATCGGCTCAAATTTCAGTATGTTGTTCGTGAGATCGAGGGCTACAAGTTGATGATTTTTGTTCGTCGAGAACCATCCCCAAATTCTTCAGTTGCGGTTAAGGTTTTTTTGCTCCTAACTTGTTTGTCTACCTATGTGGTGAGAATAAGATTATTGTATTGACGATGTTGAGCCTCTAGTGTGTGACTAGAGAAGAATACTTTGTGTATCATGCTATTCTTGGTGATTAGTGGATGTTTTTGGGCGGTCCGTGGTTTTTCCTGCATTAGGTTTTCCACGTTAAATCCTTGGTGTCGTTATTTGCTTTGTCTACTTATTATTTCGGCGTTATATTTGCATGTTGTGAGGCTATACATTGCTGGTTGTTGTTGGGGGCTAAGAGATTTTAAGTTGATTTAGTATCGGGGAGAAATTGATCCTGGATTGCGTTTGGCCGTGGTGAATCGTGTCCCCGGGTTCTCCCCAAAATTAAAGACATTTCTCGGAATTCCGAGCAAGATCAAATGGCAAGGGATGCTTCCATTCCTCGAAGCAGCACCGAACGTGGGAAACTAACGGAATCACACGTGAATAACTACTCACATGGACTAGGTTCACGCCTAAGCTCTTGAAACCTTTGATGATTTCGGCGTTGATGGGGTTGGAGAGGGTGGACTCCGTCTCGAGAACAAAGGTAGGGTGACCGGACTTCGCACATGCTTTCACGATGAACTTTCCAATGTATCCGGCACCTCCGATCACCAAGACTTTGCTCATCTCTGCCATCTTGGAGGGTTTTTACACAGCGGGCGTGGTGTTTTCCGGTGAACTTGATCGGTCTCGACGTGACTTTGCTGTATCTGGAGAGAGAGAGAGAGGGAGAGGGAGAGAGAGAGCTAAAAGGTGGGGGTTCTTATCTTCAGGATGGGACAAAGTGTCATTGGATGATTCTGGAAGGGTGTAATCGTCTTATCATTGAAATAATTTTTCTTGTTGAGGTTATCCTTTACTAGAAAAAGGGTACATGGAAAGTGGGAAAATAGACGGAAGATAACGATTTTGTTTCATTTAAGTGATTATTTAAATTCTTGAGAAATAAAATACTTAAGTTAGCAAACAAACAAGAAAATTTAATTTTGATGGTCCTATGAATTTAAGTAATCGTAATTGATGAGGAACTAGTCCAAACTACTTTTTTATGTTGACTTTTGTCATATGAAAAAAACAGGGGTATAAAATGGGCAATGAGCTACTCTACATCCATATGGTAGCATGATATCATAGAGCTTGATAGCCGCCATGCTATTGTTTTGAGGTTCAATGAATTCTTTTTCTTGAAAGGGTTGATCACAAGATTACCCTTCTTTAATTAATTGGGCAATACAAGATTACTATATTTGTAATTCATAACCTCTATGCGAGAAAAAAGCAGCATTACGAGTGTCCATATATGGAGTGATTAGTAGAAAGTTATTAAACCTTTGACATCTATCCCAATTCAATTTTTTTTTTCAAAAGGGTATAAAATGGGCAATGAGCTACTCTACATCCATATGGTAGCATGATATCTTAGAGCTTGATAGCCCGCCATGCTATTGTTTCGAGGTTTAATGAATTCTTTTTCTTGGGAGGGTTGATCACAAGATTACCCTTCTTAAATTAATTGGCCAATACAAGATTACTATGTTTGTAATTCATAACCTCTATGTGATAAAAAAGCAGCATTACGAGTGTCCATATATGGAGTGATTAGTAGAAAGTTGGTAAACCTTTGACATCTATGCCAATTCAATTTTTCATAAAAAAGGGTATAAAATGGCAATGAGCTCCTCTACATCCATATGGTAGCCTGATATCATAGAGCTTCATAGTCGCCATGCTATTGCTTCGAGGTTCGATGAAGTCTTTTTCTTGGGAGGATTGATAACAAGATTACCCTTCTTTAATTAATTAGGCAATACAAGATAACTATTTTTGTAATTCATAACCTCTATGTGAGAAAAAAGCAGCATTACGAGCGTCCATATATGAAGTGATTAGTATAAAGTTATTAAACCTTTGACATCTATACCAATTCATTTTTTTTAAAAGGGTATAGAATGGGCAATGGGCTATGTCACATCTCGATCCTTGAATGCGTGCCCATCCCTCGGCGGTCGATTAAATTGCGACATCCTAGAACACGTCGCCGACCCATTTATTTTAATGTATACGTGGAAGCGAATAAGTAAATCCCCTGACAACACGAAGATGGTATAGAAAAGCAGGGCCATAATTTTGAAAATCACAACACACTTTTATATACACTGCAAACTAAGTTATATACAACATTAGAGTATATTCACACGTCTACCAAACACGAAAGAACTACTAGTCCTTTAAGCATTTGAATCCTCAACTGAAGGCTCCTGGGTCTCTAGCTCTGGGGAGCTCGGGTCTACCACTGAACCACCGGGAGAGTCGACTGTACACTTGCCAAAAATGATCTCTAGCACTAACATAAGAATCTTAGATTCCAATAGGAGACCTTCTCTAGGTCCATCTCTCCCGTAACGATACCACGATCTAAATTGATCCAGTACCCTCCGGATAGACCCGCATCATCCCAGACAATGGATCTCACGAGTTCATAGACCTAGTCTCCTTGGCTCTCAGGAAGGGGAATCTAAGAGATATGTTCAGTGACCTTCTTCGACTGGCCAAAACGCTCAGGAGGAACAACCATCTAAGGACCTATAAATGTTAGTCCACGATGGGGTGAGACGATGTCTCAACAAGTTTACCCCCTAAACTCCGACTAGGAAGGAAATACACCTAAAAGCTGTTTATACACACAAAAGATAGTGGACTTACCTCGCCACAATTCCTTCTTGCAAGTCAGTACGATTCATGATCTCAACCAATCCACTCAATTCAAATTGAACCATCGATCAACTAGTCAATTAGCTCAATTCCAAACCAACATTACTATCTATCAATTCAATACCATATATCAATCCTCTGATATCATCACTACTCACAACAGTTGCAATATATGGTCATAGTTCACTCAAGCTGGCTCACTCAAGCTGATAAAATGATCTTAGCTCACTCAAGTTGATATAGATATATTGATCGTGTTTGCTCAAGTTGATAAAATGATCATAGGCTAATGTATATATATATATATATATATATATATATATATATATAGATCGTGCTCACTCAAGCTGATAAAATGATCTTGGCTTACTCAAGTTGATAAATCACCACATTGAAAATACTCGATCAAATAATCGTGTGTGGATACACGGTTGGCATGTGCCAAAATTTCAATATCTTTCTTTTAGAAATTTCCACTAATTAAAATAGTCCAAAAACACATTTTTTGGCGCTGTAAAAACCGATGCCCGGTATTTTCCAAATTAAATATCAAAATTATAATTCTCACTCAATTTGCACAATCTAGCATTCAATTAAATAAACCAAGCATACTATTGCAATCGGCACGAAATTCCGGTCACTGGCTATCCCGGTATAATTTTCAAAAATTAATAAATAAGTAAATAAATACAAAAATTAATTAAATAAATACAAATAAATGCCATAAATAGAGACTTAGGTCAGAAAAGCCTTATTAAATATCGAAAAGGGCTCGGAAAATTTCCAAACCTATCTAGATATATAATACAACCCAACTAGTTGCTAATTAAGCTAATCTAACCAACTAACATGCAATAACGAGTAATTAAATCGCTAAGCCATTCTAACTAACCACATAAACCATACTTAACTTAAAATAATCAACCATTAAGCATAATTAACTCCATAAGCAGAGTTTTGTGAGTAAACTCACCGGTTTTGAAATCCGATGAGTCCATGATGATGGCAAAGTGGAGACGGGCAACAAACTCCGAAGCGGCGGCACATTACGAGGCTCGTAAGCGATCCTAAATGGGCCTCGAAGCTCATGGAGGTTTGCTAGTCTCAGCTTATAGTTGTTGGGTTGAAAGGCTGAGCTAGGTGATGGGCTGAGCTAGAAAGGCCAAGGTGGCTAGTGGACGGCTGCAGCGGGCGATGGCTGTGGCACCCCGAACCCCCTTTAGGTCACCACAAGCACCTAATGCTACACCTAATAGATCACTAGTTACATCTCTTAGAAGAAGCGTCGTAAATCATAGACATTTTTTTTTTTTTTTTTTTTTTGAAAACGGTCCCAACGCGACTCATTAGCGGAAGCAAAATATAATATTACCATCTCTCCCTCCAACAACCATGATACAATTGCACACCACTAAACATCATAGGAAAAGATAAAGCCACGACACTATTATTTACATATTTTCCATGATGGGTATTCCTTGGGTCGGTACATCAAAAGAAAGGCCAGGACATGTAGCCACACTCGGCCATAAACCCAAAAAGAAACACATGACCCACTACGTCTATCGTGCAAGATCCCCCATCTACTAGTGTCGGCTAGTCATCCCAAAAAGTTACAGCTCCTACTTCTCACGCACGGGCCCTCACACCCATCCCGGTGCATCAGGTGGTGGCGGCGGCAACATCCCACGCATCACTCCGTCTCGATGAACATGGACGGATATGAACTCCTGAATGATAGGGCCCTCAGCCAGGCCCACGTCATACGTCACTAAGGCGCGAACTCGAATAAACGTCAGTCCAGGAATGGTGGGACAGTCGATCTCCACACACTCGACCTCTACATCCGAAGGAAGGCCGTAAAAGACGCCCCGCGTGACAGCAGGGAGCGGCATCCTGCTAATCTGAAATGTTGGTCCCCGAAGGGGTGAGTACAACCACTCAGCAGGTAAAGGACCAATAAACCACACAATGCATCACGCCATACAATCATCACAATCATAGCATCACATGTCATTACAACATCCATGCATAACTTACCTTAGTATCATGCACATGTCATCGTACCTCATGTACATACATCATCATATAGTCATCATCATCATATCATACACTTACCATCATCATATGTAACATCATCATCATATCACACATACCATCATCATTGCCATGCATCCATGCATGTAACATCATCATCATATCACACGTACCATCATCATGTCATGCATATGTCATCATGCATAATTCCATTTCAATTTCATTTTGGACCGCCACATTTCTCTTTCCCGGGACCAATGTTTGCATCCCACATGTATCCAAGATACAATCAGTCATCTGGCTCCCCCACTCTCCGGGCATCTCGTACCCCAACTGGCATCACGAGGACCCTCCGGCATCCAGCCATGTAAGGCCACCGGGCAACTGGCCGTACCCTTCTAGCCAGGCATCTTGCACCCAAACTGGCATCGCGAGGCATCCCTCGGCACAATACCTGCCGAGCTTCCGGCTCCCCCACTCTTCAGGCATCTCGATACCTCTCGATACTCCCGAGGACCCTCCGGTATCCGGCCATTCAAGGCCACCGGGCAACCGGCCGTACCCTTCTAGCCAGGCATCCCGACACTCCGGGGCATCGTCAGCTCACACCTCCGACGGCTTTCTCATTTATCTCAATTCACATCTTCAATTATAGTTCAATTTTAACATAGCATGTGATGTGATGGCAACCAAGATCATATTCATCATTGAATTCATACATGCATCTCAAATCATTATCATACATGCAGCAAGACACTATCATCCAATCAATACAATTCATGGAGTCCATGCAATTTAAAATGGTCCATATTTCATGCCTTTTACAAAATTCCAGCATGTACCATTTTTAGAAAATGTTTAAATTAAATATCCACATGCTTCTCAAAAATCATGAAATCGAGGCATGTGATAGACAAGACAATGAGATAGTAATTTCATGAAAAACACATGCCCAATAGAGTTCCACACAAGAAGATATAATCCACACAATTTCAGCATGCAATTTCGGATAGAAACATAATGTGCAGTTTTCGAAATAATTCGATTAAAATATTCGAACGACCTCCGAAAATTATGAGATTTTACCAGGTTATATTTAAGACACCAAAGTAGATTTTTCATGAAGACATCTATGCCAGATTCGTTCTAGGTAGTTTTCTATAGTCATCCGAAGCTTCTGATTCTAGCACCGAAACGTCCAGTGTAGTTATCTCCTAAATATCGAGTTTTTACCCACTTATTCTTCTTCGTTTCCTCTGAAATTTGGATATGTTTTACTCTAAGAGGTCCCCTACAACTTTCATTAAGGGATCTAAGTCAAATTTCCAAAGAATAGTCACCATATGGGTCCATGAAGTCTCGGGTGTCCAGTACCGTGTTTCCAGATTTACTGTTTTCAAGAGTAAGTCGATTCACTAGGCTACACTTGCTCATTTTACTTCAAATTTGAGTATGTTAATATTTAGGATGTTATCTACAAGTTTCATGAAGAAGTCGAAAAGCGATTCTTGGTACAAATCGACATGCAACCACAAATCTACCAACAGGTCAGCAAAACAGTTCCAGATTTAGTGTCTCCGTAGGATGAGGGTTTGACCCCTTTAATCTCCACCATTTTGTCCCAAATTTTATTATGTTGTATTTTAAGATGTTGGCTACAACTTCCATGAAGGAATGAAAGTCAAAATCCAACTAGAAATGTACATGCAAGCCTCCACAAGATTCTGGGTCGAGCAGTTCACACGAAATCAACAAGCATTCTCAAGAACAAGTCACATTCTAGCTTCGGTTTTGCCTACCCTAACATCCGAGATCTACCACCAACGAATCACACATGCAAGACACACATGCAAGAGTGGAAATCGATCCCAACTTGCCTCTAAGACCGAACGGATGACAGCAAAAGGGATGGCACACCGGCGACGGACGGACGGCGTGCGGGCGGCAATGGGCGAACGGCTCCTTCTCCTCCTCCCTCTCGGCGACCCTCTCTCTCTCTCAACTCTCTCTCTCTCTCTCTCTCTCTTTGGCTTGGCCGAATGCCACTAACCGGCCACCCTCTCTCTCTCTTTCCCCTTTTATTTCCCCAAATCTCCATCATTGGCAATGATTATTTGCCTCTCCACAAGCCAATGCATGCAATCCTCCTTTTTGCCACTTGGCCAAGCTCATGCAAGATGGGCTTGGGCTTGGGCTTGAATTGGAAGAAGTGGGCCGGCCACTCCTCCCCCCCCTTTGTCGACGGTCACTCATCATGGGCCTCAATTGGGCCGGCCATTCGACCCACCAAAAGCTCAAGCCAATGGGCCTAAGGCCCAACCTAATTAAACCCACAATTTCATTTTCAATTATTCATCTTTAATTATTTCTTTTATAGATTTGAAATTTTAAATTTCACATGGCCAAGAATAAATCATTCTTATTAATTTATCCTATATTACTAATTTAAAAACTCATGAACACAAGCACATATCACTTAGTCTTAAAAGGAGACTAATGGCTAAAGCATAAACCATAGGTAATTTCATTACCTAATTATGGGCTTTAATACACCTTAGAGCTTGTCTTGAATTTTTGGGATGCCACAATGGCGATGATCAACGGTGGTTGAAAGGCGATGGAGACGGCTCAGGCAATTGGACAGGAGCTCGACTGGGCCTGAGGAGGCTTAGGGGATAGGCTCAACATGCAGGACAGCGAGTTGGAGGTGGATGGCCAGACAGCACACGACGGGTTGTGACATCTCAGATTTTCAATCTTGTTTTCTACTGAATAAATCGGGCATTTCATTGACGCGCCTATAGGGCTATTCTCAAAGCTAATCACTCTCGAAATAACTAGACTATCCAGGGAAGCCATTAAGGAATTTTAATGCAATAAACTTGAGAATTCGACCCAGAATTGACTGCTCGATAGTGCTCATCTGCCGAGATCATTACGACACAGATAGGACTCGATTAGAGATTAGAGATAGGTGGGTTCGACTGAGATGAGTGGTTAAACATGGATGATCGCACTAAATTGCAAAATTCTTATCGACCGGCACTAGTTTGATTTTACTATCGTTTTGGTACCCTGTGTCCGTATTTGAATCATCGAGATTTTCACGACAACCGAGAGTCATCATTGTGTCGAGTGGGTTCGTTGTGGCTCAAAGAAAATCGACCACGGGTATTTTGCACTAAAAATCTCTAAAAACTATTCGGTAGTCTAGGTCATGTTAAAAACGCGCCGAATGGAAATTAACCATGAATTTGAGTCTGATTTCAGAAATTAAAGATTCTATCATGTCACAATAAATTCTAAGAACGTCGACTCAGTCTCAAAAGATTTTTCAGAGATTCCAAGATTTTTACGGAAAATTGATTTGGACGTCGCGGAAAATTAACGAATATTCGGATTGGCCGAATTGAAGAGATTTTCGACTTGCAAACTAAGCTCTATGGTGAAGGGGATTTGCAGAAATTATGTGGACTAAAATATGAAATTCGGAGCCTAGGATGAGAGGGCGCATTAATTGCATCAAAACTTGGGTAATTGGTGGAAATTATATTGGGAAAGTATTAGGGGACTTGGTATTCAATGGAGGGGATAAATCCATTGACTTTACCCCTAAATCCTATTTTCTTTTCATAAAGCAAAACCAGCTAGCCTCTCGTCATTGTCTCTCGCTCCCTCCGTCTCTATCTCTTCCTCTCTCCTTCACAACCTTGGTCTTCTGCTTTTTCTTTTAAAATTTTCTTTCCTCTCTTGGACGAGATGTTCTTGCTCTCCTTCATTTCGCTCCTTCGAACAGCCCATATTCCATTGAGTTCCCCAGTTGAATGCGTCCAACACTTGCTGCTCTTTGTTCAACACTCTCTCCATAGAAGCCCTTTTCGTTTGATCGCATATCCTCACGCCAGTAGCCCCACTTCACTGAAGCAGCGCCGCCTCACACTCGGCCCAACTTTCCTTCGTTTCTTCATCCAGCTGCTGCGAGACCAGCATCTCCCCTGAAGCCACACGTCTTTAATAGCGCAGCAACAACGCCCGCGTCGCCCTCCATTTTCCTTCGTGCGCATCAGTCAATGCTCAGCTTCAGCATCTTCGTTTCGTCCGCGACGCCTGCCCCATCCACGCGTCCACGCCATCCACGACGCCACCAACATTCATTTCCCTTGCTGCTTCCTTTGTTCGGCCCAGTAGCAATGCATGAAGCCCAGCTTCACCTATTCCTCTGCCCAGCAGTCTTCAAGATTCCAGTAGCCCAAGTCTTTAGCCATCTCAGCTCAAGTGAGCCCAAAAGCTCCGTGAAGGTCAGTCAAGCAGCCCGCAAATTGAAGCCCACGAAATTGCAGCTCCAATTCAATCTCGCAGGCCCAGTGAATTAAGTCCATTCAGCCCATGATTTGAAGCCCAAGTGAGATTAGCCCAAAAATTCAGCTAGCCCAAAAATTCAGCAAGCCCAAGCCCAAGTCTAAGCCCAGAAATTTCTATGGGCTTGCAAGGCTTTTGGGCCTGGCCCGAGTGTCTACCGACGCCGCCGAAAACTCGAATTTCAGCGGCCATCGTGTCGTCGTCGAGGTGTTCCAATCTTTGCTTTGCACAAGTGAGTAATCTCACTAATCCTTGCTTAGTAGACTAATTATGCTTCAGGGTTCATTACTGTTAATTAAGTAGGATTATGTGGTTAGATTAGAGTATATTAGTGATTATTAATTAATGGTGATGCATATTAGACATTTTGATTGTGCAATTAGCAAGTAGATATAGTCTACTGTTTATTGAATGTATCTCGGGATTTTTCCCGACCCTTATTGGGCTTCAATTAGGCAATACGAGCCTAAATTGGACTTTTAGTAATTAATTATCAATTTTCGAAATTAATTAATTATTTATTTATTTTTCCGAAAATTCAACCAAGATGGCAGTTACCGAAAATTTCATGCTGATCATCGTGGTGTAATCCGTTTATTTATTTGAGCTCTATGTTGTGTGGAATTTAATTAATTGTGCAATTTGAGGAATTATTCCTAAATTGATTGGAATTGAATGGAAATTGAGTGATTAACTAGTAGATGGCCGAGTATATTCATTTTAGCTCCAATAATGCGTTGATGGGCTAAAGTAGAGAGAATTACAAGAATGAAATGGGATTTTTCTTGGCTAAGACTAGTCAGCTATGACGGGCATGGTTTGTTGATTAAGGATATCATTGGCGAAAATAATGCCTTTAAGACCGCATGTAGATTGTTTGACTTGTGGCAGGCATGGTTCGTGATGGGGAATATCACTGGCGAAAACGGCACCTTAAAGAATGCACATAGACTGTCGGTGACCGATGACGGGCGTGGTTCTGTGATTGGGAATATCACTGGTGAAAACGGCGCCTTAAAGAATGCACGTAGACTATTTGTTACCCACATCACTTGGCGAAAATGATGCCCGAGAGACTTATATGTCTCTGTGACTCGATATACTAGTGAAAGTCATGTCACCTTGGCAAAAACGATGCTCGAGAGCATTAATGGAGCTCTGTGACTGAGTGTACAATTGGAGGTTATATAGTGGGATGTAAATGACCTAGAAGATGTCCGACTGACATGTAATTGATTAGGTCGATTGATCAATTGTTTAATTTGATGTCATGATTTGATTGATTGCTTGATGCAAGATATGAGGCATATGTGTGTAACATTGAATTGCAGGTTGGGACTGATGCCAAGATATGTCTTTTGACTCGTGCTGTGCTAAGGTAACCATGTGGTGTATTGGTTTACTAATCGAGTCTTAGTGGGGTAGAACTTGTTGAGATGCAGTCTCAATGGTTATTGTATAACAATTTCAGGCCCGTAGATGAGCCTAAGGAGGAGGAACTAGAAGAGGACGATGAGCCAGAAAAAAGATGAAGAGCTTGAAGGAAACGAGCTTAGTGAAGAAGAGTCAGAAGAGGATCAAGATGATCCTGAGCACGACCTGGATGAGGATTGAGATCTCATCCTCTTTTGTGAACCTTGTATATGTGTGGATAGAGTGAGACTACAAAGTTGTGAATAATTTTGTGAAGTACTTTAAGTTATGCTCTGTATAAAAGTATGGTTGTGGATTTCAATATGAAAAATATGGCCTTACTTTTCTATTTGATTGTTTTTATTGTATGGGGATTATAACTGCTTCCTTATGTGCTATTAAAAACGAAAAGGGTCCATGATACATAGTCCTGGGATATTGCATTTCAAAATTGACCAAGCAGAAGGATGCGTGTGTGCCCGAGGATTGGGGCATGACATCCCCTTTTTGTTGTATCAGAGTGAAGTTCAAGATTGAAGCGATAAGGAGCGTTGACCATGGGATAGTTGGTAGGAAAGGCCTTTAAATTCATGCTGGTGCATGTTTGTGTTAGCTGGATGCTAAAATTGCTTGTTGTTTGAATCGTTCCATTTCTAATTCGGTGTTGAATTGGAAACAGGTGTTAGTTGATTAAAGCTACACCATGAGCGATCGAGAGCCGAGAACTCCTGCTAAGAGGGCCAGTAGGGCCGTGACTTAGTGTAGAACGCTGACCAGGGTCAATGCCCGAGGAGGCCATGGTAAAGCACCAACTGTGGCTAGCGCTAGTGGTGAAGCACCACCTTCTGTTGGTGCTGGGGTAGTAGCCCCTGATGATCCTAGGTTCAATGGGATCATTCGTGTATTGGAAGCGATGGGTACAAGAGTAGATCAACAAGCTGCTACAGTTGAAGCCACCGCTGTTGCTGCCGTCATTAAGGCCGCCCTTGCTGCTGCACTTGCCGTTGCTCCAGCCGGCGCAAATGTTGACGGTCCACCGAGGATTGTGGTCGCTGCAAGACCAATCCATAAACTAGTAGAGCAATTCCTAAAATTGAATCCATCGTTGTTCACCGGGATAGGAGATCCCGAAGTTGTCGCTTCATGGGTTCAGAAGCTTGAGAAAGCGTCCGCACTGTTGATGTGCAACGAGACTGAGAAAGTAGTCTTGGCAATTTATTAGCTGGAGGGAGTTGCGAACACTTGGTGGATGACTACCCATGAAACTATCTTCCAAGAAGGCGCTGTCCAGGAGTGGAATACTTTCCTTGAAGCCTTCAATGACAAGTGCTTCTCTGAGATTGCCAAAGAGGTGAAGATGGCAGAATTCCCACATCTTCACCAGGGTTCCGAAACTATTGATGAGTATGAGGCGAAGTTCGCTGAACTTTCGTGATATGCCCCTGAACTAATAGAAAACCTAGCAAATAAAGTGAGGAGGTTTAAGGATGGGTTCAGACCAGACTTGAGGAGTATACCAGTCTCCCTAGACTTGATGAGTTACAACGACATATATTGGAGAGCCTAGAAAATTGAGAAAGACCAGAATCAGAGAGCTGCCTCATGTGGATCGAGGTTTAGCTCTCCTCGAGAGAATATCTGCCAAGGGAAGAGACCCATGTCTGGAGACAAATCCAATGCTCCACCTTTCAAGTGCAGTGGATTCAGTAGGCCGATGCCTAGTAGGGTTAATTCATGTCACTCGTTTGGAAGGCAACACGGGTCAACTCCGTGCCCCGCCAGGTGAGCATGTTTCGAATGTGGCCAACAGGGTCACATTATAAGGAATTGTCCAAGGAAGCAGAGAGGACAACCTTAGTTGCCACCACCACCATCGATGAGATAGATTCGAGGGTATGCGCCTCAGAATGCACCGTAAGGAGGTCAACTGAGACCACTAGTTTAGGGCACAGCGTACGCCATCACCGGAAGACTGGATAAAGGAAAAGCACCACAAATAGAACACCACTAAGATAACGAAAGAAATAGGAATGGACCGACTAAGCACCGAGCAAAGGAAGAATGTTTTTGAGGTGTTTTTATCAGAGTAGTGTAGTAGGATTTTGAGTGAAGGTTGTAAAATTTCTGTTGTTGTAATAAAGTGGTAGAAAGATGAATCTCTGACTATAGTTGTACTTGATGGGTTTGCCTATGTATAACTTTGATACCATATGTAAAAGGGTTTAGCTCGAGGAGCTTTTGTGGTAATGAATTGTTGTTTTCAATGCGATATGTTTAATCTATCGATAGAGGAAAATTTCGAATTTATCATAAGTTGAGGAGGACCCTCGATTTCCCTAATCTAATTGCAAGAGACAACGAGTTTGTTAGATGGGGGTTGTCAAGGTTACCTGACAACTGTCGTGGATACGAGAGTTGTGGAGCTGAGAAAAGGAAGACATTCCTAAGTCAGCATTTCGTACTCGTTACTATCACTATAAATTCACAGTGATGCCATTCGAGTTGACGAATGCTCCAGCTACTTTCATGGATTTGATGAACGAGGTATTCAAGGAGAATCTGGATCAATTTGTGATCATGTTCATCAATGATATTCTAATGTATTCGAGTAGTGCTGATGAGCACGATGATCTATGGATTGGATGCTAAGTTTAGCAAATGCGAGTTGGGTTGACTCATGTCGTGTTCTTAGATCACGTGATTTTAGGTGAAGGAATCTCCGAGGACCCAAGTAAGAATGAAGCAATGATCAACTGGCCAAGACCGACGACAGTGACAGAAATAAGAAGTTTTCTAGATTTGGCAGGTTATTACAATAGGTTTGGGGAAGGGTTCTCATCTTCAGCGTTGCCACTGACAAAACTTTTAAAGAAAGAAGATAAATTTGTGTGAACAAACAAGTGCGAGACTTGTTTCCAAGAGCTTAATGAAAAGCTAACTACTACATTTGTGCTGATGATTCCATTTGATCCTGAAGGATATGAAATCTATAGTGGTGCGTCGTTCAGAAGACTAGGTGGCGTGCTAATGCAACATGGTAAGAGTGTTGCATACGCATTCCGCTAGTTGAGACCTCATGAATTGAACTACCAAACGCGTGACTTGGAACTCGCAGCATAAATTTTTCGTACTAAAGACTTAGAGGTGTTAGTCGTGTGGAGAAAGATTATGGACCTTCACTGATCAGCAAAGTCTCTAGTATTTATTCTTTTAGAAGGAATTGAATGTGAGATAGCACTATGAATTAGAACTTTTGAAGGATTAGGGTGTGATATTTTGTATCACCTTGGGAAGATGAATTAAGTCACATATGTGCTGAGTTAGGAGTCTTCAGTTGCACATATGCTGGTTAAAGAATGGACCTTACTTGAGAAAGTTCGAGGTTTGATTTTCACTTTTGAGATGGGCTACCTTCCAAATCTTATACCCGCTCTCAGAATTGAGCCGGATACTCAGATTAGAATTAAGGCACAACTTTGTAAGTTGGGATGCTTGTTACAAACATTCAAGACCCCAGAATAGAGATAGGATCATATCACGATGGATTTCGTGATTGGACTATCAAGGAGTCAGCGAGGAAATGATTCAATTTGGGTAGTAGTTGACAGACTGACAAAGTTGGCTCACTTCATTGCTGTTCCAAAGGATCTCAGTCTGGATAGGCATGCAGACTTGTACGTGCACCAGGTGGTTCATATGCATGGAGTGCCAGCTACAATAATCTCAGATCGAGACCCGAGGTTTACTGCAGCTTTTTGGAAGAGCTTGCAGAGTGCTCTAGGTACAAAGCTTCAGTACAGTACGGCATATCATCCTTAGATGGATGGCTAGTCTGAGAGGACAATTCAGACTCTCGAGGACATGCTGAGAGCTTGTGTACTTGACTTCAAGGGAAGTTGGGAAGATCAACTTCATTTAGTAGAATTTGTCTACAACAACAGTTATCAGCAGAGCATTAAGATGGCTCCATTTGAAGCATTGTATGGCAGAGCGTGCAGAACTCTAGTGTGTTGGGATGAGATTAGAGAAAGAAAGATCACAGGCCTAGAGTCAGTTTAGCAGTCAATGATTGTAGTTGTCGTAATTAGAATTAGATTATATACTGCTCAGAGTGTGGTACCCCCCCGACAAACGGCCCCCTATCCGTTAGGGTCGCCACAGTCCACTTGCCTTTTACTTGTCCTAATAACATGTCACTCTGATACCATTGAATTATAGTGGGTCCATATGTCCGGGGGTTTATATTATCTTAATTGGTCTTAGTGCAGTTCATATAACAGAAGCATATTCAACATCTCCCTAACCCATACTCAAACTAAATAATACAATGCAATGCACACCAACCACACATTTTTCATATATAAGTTAGAGCCGAACCACTTTTATTTACATAACTTTGATGGACATCACGAGTCGGTACATCAAAAGGCCAAGGCTTTACTAAGCTCGGTTATAACCCAAAAGTACTCGACTCCACATCAGCCATGTACATCGATCCATCATCCAATGTCGGCTATCTAAAAAGTGTCATTCGCTACAAGTCACATGCGCAATCACACCCGGCCCGATGCATCGGCTGGTGGTGGTGGCAGCATCCCCATCATAACCCCGTCTTGACGGACATGCACGGACATGAACTCCTAGACTACAGGGCCATCAGGTAGACCCATGTCATACATAACTAAAACTCGAACACGGAGGAACACCAAACCACGAGCACCAACACAGGAATGCTCTGAACACTCAACCTCAACGTCGAACGGTAAGCCATAGAAAGTACCACACGTGACCGGTAATAGAGGCATCTCCTAATCTGAAATGTTAGTCCCCAAAGGGGTGTTGGAGAAATCTTTCCAGAATATTTTGAAGCTGACAAAACGTTTCTTTCAGTCTAAGTCTGGATGTTCGAAGACCGTCAGTTTAAAGTCTGAAGACTTTGTTCTCTCGAGACTCAAGACTTAAGACTCGAGACTCAAGACTTAAGACTCAAGACTCAAGACTCAAGACTTAAGACTCAAGACTTAAGTCTATTCTCACTGATAGTCTTTCTAAATCCAGTGACGAAGGAAATCCAAAGCCGAGGTATATGGTTGAGGATTCGATCTTATCCTCTGGAACAGATTCTTTGGTTGGATAATTATTTCGGATTTTTATCTAAGATCGATTGAAGATCCGATGGTCAACGAAATAATCTTGGTATGTTCTATTCTTGGAAACAAAGATCCCGATTGTATGGGCGAACGGGATTGATGGGCTATCATCGACTCCTTAAATAGCTCGGATGATCTTCTTGATTGATTCCGTCCAACGGGTAGATTGGAGGAATTCCTTTGGTAAGTGCCAACGGCTATGATGGCATAAAGGAGTATAAAAAGAAGACGTTCTAGTTGTTTTGAGTGTGTGATCGATAGAAAAATTCAGAGTCCGAAGAACCTTGATTGTTAGTCGAGGCGTTCGAGCGAAATTGTATACACGAGAGAGTGTTTGTACTTGGCGAGACCTTGAGAGAGTGTGGTAGATCGTCTACACCTAGAATTCAAGGAAGATCAATACGTAACAGCTCTTTGATTATAGTGGAATCCAGCCAATCGGCTGTCGGTGCGTAAGAGTGGACGTAGGCTTGAATCAAGCCGAACCACTATAAACCGAGTGTTCAATTCTCTCTTTCTCTTACTCGGTCTCTCGATTGATATTTAATTATTGCAAATTCTTTAACTGTTTAAAGTATTGTGCAATCTTCAAGAAAACTCGTTGCATACCTATTCACCCCCTCTAGGTACTCATACTAGCAATATCAATTGGTATCGAGAGCCGTGTTCTCACTTTGTTTGAAGTGTTTTACTTGAGTAAAAGATCCATGGCTAGTATGCTAGCACCGGGGCTGATGGAAGGGCAAAGCAATACGAGACCACCCTACTTTGATGGAAAAGATTACAACATCGGAAAAACAAGATGAAAGCTTTTCTACGATCAAAGGATCCTCCGGAATGGGATGTGGTGGAAAAAGGAATAACTCCTACTGCTGCATCAGTATTTGAAAGAGGGAAAGAAACTGTTGAAGCCAGCGGAATGTCTCAAGAAGAGATAAATAAGAGACAAGCACTCGATGCTAAAGCAATTTATTCTTTATATTGTGCCTTGTCACCTACCGAATATAACAGAATATCTTCTTGTGTTACAGCAAAAGAAGTCTCGGGATAGATTACATATCACTTATGAAGGGACAGACGAGTGAAGGAGACCAGAATTAACATTCTCCTTGGTCAATATGAAGCCTTCAAAATGAAACCAGGAGAATCTATAACCGACATGTTTAGTCGTTTTACGAGATATTGTCAATGGTCTTGAGAACCAAGGACAAAAAATTTCTGATCCCATGAAGGTGAACAAGCTTCGCGTGGACTCTCCAAGGATTGGAATCATATAAAGACTTCAATAAGAGAGACGCAAAGAATCATGCCATTATCTCGTAGATGAGCTGATTGGAACTCTTCAGTCTTATGAAGTGGAACGAATTAATGAAGACGAAGATCCAAGAGGTAAGAAATCTATTGCACTAAAATCAAATGATGATTCTGATGATGCAGATTCTGAAGATGATATGGATGATGAGGAGCTCGCACTCATGATAAGAAGATTCAGAAAACTGAATAGAAAAGGCAGAAGGTTCATTCCAAAGAAACAAAGTTTTCGAGACAACGAGACCAAGTCGGTTGATGATGAGGAACCAAACAAAGATGTAGTTTGCTTCGAATGTAAAAAGAAGGGACACATCGACCCAATTGTCCTCTTCGAAAAAGAGAAGAGGAAAAGCGAGAAGTCTCGAAAAGCTCTTAAAGCCGAAACTTGGAGCGATACGAGTGTGAAGAGAGTGATGAGGAATATGCCAACCCGTGCACGATGGCGCAATCGACTCGACTGGATCGACTCGGACGGTGAATTTGAGGTAAGTGATTATAAAATCCCTGTCAAAGTCTCTAAATACATTGATGAATTATGCTTCGGTCTTAAGACTTCTCTCAAAAAGATTTCCGAACTTAAAAAGGAAAACTCGGTTTTAAAACAAAAGGAAAACATTTTGGAAGAAAAAGTGGAAAGTTTAAACTTAAATGTTTCTACCCTTAAAGAGAATGAAGAAAAACTTTCAAAAGAAAATGCTTTCTTAAAAAATGATTTATCAAATATTTCAAAGAAATTTTCAATAGGGTCCGAAAAACTTGAAAAAGTTCTTTCAGTCCAAAGACCTTACTTCAATAAGTCGGTCTAGGTATGACAGCTGAAACAATCCCTTTGATTGATTTTCCTAAAGTAAAAGAAAGAATTAAGAAAAGACCGTCGAGAGAGGCTTACAAAAATCATTTCAAGAAAGTCTTTGTAAAATCTGTAGGTCGAAATGCTCCAAGATGTTCAAAGTGTAACAGTCAAGATCATTTTGAAAAAGAGTGTCCTATGGTTTGGAAGCTGTTAAGAGAGTATGGCCTAATAATGCTCATCCTACTAACACCAAAGGACCCAAGAAAATTTGGGTACCAAAGAAAGCTTGAGACTTTCACTTGAATGCGGGTCTCCGTCAAGAGAAAGATAAAATGGTATCTTGACAGCGGATGCTCAAGACACATGACGGGAGACTCAAAGTGCTTCATAAAGCTTGTTCAAGTAAACGGCGGAAATGTTTCATTTGGAGGAAACGGTAAAGGAAGCATCGTGGGGTTTGGAACTGTGAAAATTGGAAATCTCACAATAAGCAATGTTTCTCTAGTAGAAGGACTCAACTATAACCTTCTCAAAGCATTAGCCAATTGTGTGATACCGGTTTCAAGATCTCATTTCAAGAAGGAATTTGCTATGGAATTAGTAAAGATTCTCGAGTCTTTTATGGGTCGAAGGCATGGAAACATCTACCTCCTTGATGTAAAGCCAAATGAAGAACAATGCTTAATCTCAATTCAAGATGAAGCAGTTCTATGGCACAGAAAACTTGGCCATATCAACAAAAAGCAATTAGCCAAAATCTCTTCAAAGCAGCTTGTTCGAGGTCTACCTAAATTGCCATATCTAAAGTCGACCTATGCACTCCATGCATTCGGGAAAGCAGGTAAGAAATTCATTTAAGCAAATAAATCATGTATCTACTAATCATGTATTACAGTTGCTTCATATGGATCTCTTCGGACCAACAAGAACCCAGAGCATTGGAGGTAAGAAATATTGTCTAGTAATTATAGACGATTACTCTCGCTTTACTTGGGTATATTTTCTTGCAAACAAGTCAGAAACCTTTTCGTACTTTGAGAAGTTTGCTAAAAAGGTTCAAAATGAAAAAGGATGTGCTATTTCAAGTATAAGAACAGATCATGGAAGTGAATTTGAAAATCAAGATTTTACGAAATTTTGTGATAAATCTGGTTTTAATCATATGTTTTCCTCTCCGTATACTCCGAGCAAAATGGAGTTGTGGAAAGAAAGAATAGATCTCTTCAAGAAATGGCTAGAACACTTTTAATTGAAAGTAAAATTTCTTCACGATTTTGGGTGAAAGTTGTTTCAACCGCATGCTATATTATAAATAGAGTCTTCCTAAGACCTATTCTTGAAAAAACCCCCTATGAATTGTTCAAAGGTAAGAAGCCTATTGTTTCATACTTTCATGTATTTGGTTGCAAATGCTTTATTTTGAAAAATGCAAATGATCGAGTTGGTAAGTTTGAAGAAAGATCAGATGAAGGCATCTTCCTTGGATATTCTACATCAAGCAAAGCATACGAGTCTATAACAAGAAAAGCCGTCTGTGGAGGAATCAATGAATGTCAAATTCCAAGACTTCACACAAGATGAATCCAGCCAGATTCAAGCATGAAGAGTCCGAACTGCTCAAGATCTTCCAAAGTCTTCAACTCAAGAAGCATTTCGACTCGGGAAGTCCAACATCAAGATGCTCATGAAGATTCAAATAAAGAAAGAGATCATCAACCAAGCAAATCAACCAAGAATCGGAAACACAAATCCAGTCATCCTAAAGATCTCATTATTGGCGAAATTAATGAAGGAATCCGCACCAGGTCAAAAAGACGTGAAGAATCTAGTGTTGTCGCTCTCATCTCTCGAAATTGAACCAAAAAGCATAGAAGAAGCTTTATCGATGAAAGTTGGATCGAAGCTATGCAAGAAGAGCTCGAGACAGTTCAATATTAATGATGTCTCGGGAATTGACATCTAAACCAAAAGGTAAAACTATTATTGGAGCCAAGTGGGTGTTCAGAAACAAAATGAACGAAAAAGGAAAAGTCGTACGAAATAAAGCAAGACTCGTGGCCAAGGGATATACGCAAGAAGAAGGAATAGACTATGATGAGACTTACGCTCCTGTAGCAAGGTTAGAAGCTATTCGTCTATTACTTGCGTTTGCTTGTTACAAAAATTTCAGGTTATTCCAAATGGACGTCAAAAGTGCGTTCCTAAATGGATTTATCCAAGAGGAAGTTTATGTGGAACAACCGCCTGGATTTGAAGACCCAAAGAAGCCAGACTCGGTCTTGATCGAAAAAGGCTCGTATGGTCTAAAGCAAGCACCTCGAGCTTGGTACGACGAGACTAAGTAAGTTCTTATTACAGAACGGTTTTGTCAAAGGTAAAGTAGACACTACTTTGTTCATCAAAAAGGAAAACAAAAGTTTTTTACTCGTTCAAATATATGTTGATGACATTATTTTTGGATCCTCTAATGAAAGTCTTTGCAAGAAATTTTCTAAGTCTATGCGGGATGAGTTTGAAATGAGTATGATGGGAGAATTAACATTCTTTCTTGGCCTTCAAATAAAGCAATTGAAGGAAGGAACTTTTATCTTCCAAGAAAAATATGCTAATGATCTTGTCAAAAGATTTGGATTGGAAAATTGCAAGAAGACCGACATACCAATGTCATGCTCTCGAGAAGATAGACAAGGATGAAGAAGGGAAGAAAGTAGATCAAAAGCTGTATGCGGGGAGCATGATCGGTTCACTTCTTTATCTTACTCGCTTCTAGACTCGATATTTTGTTGAGTGTTTGCATCTCGTGCTAGGTTTCAATCAGATCCTAGAGAATCACATCTCATTGCCGTGAAACGTATTATCAAATACGTTGCCTCTTCTTCAAGCATCGGTCTTTGGTATCCAAAGAAGGGAGACTTTAATCTTCTAGGATACTCAGATGCAGATCTGGCCGGTTGCAGAGTCGATAGAAAGAGCACTTCGGAACTTGTCAACTCGCTTGGAAACGGGACAGTGTCTTGGTTCTCAAGGAAGCAAAGCAACGTAGCTCTCTCAACGACGAAGCGAGTATGTAGCTCTTGGAAGCTGCGCTGTTCGCAAATTCTATGGATAAAACAACAGCTACAAGACTTTGGCATTGAAGACTCATGCACGAAATCAGATGTGACAACACCAGCGCGATCAATCTCACCAAAAATCCTATCCTTCATTCAAGAGCAAAGCATATTGAGATTCGACATCACTTCATTAGAGATCATATTCAAAATGGAGAAATCTCGATTCAATTTGTTGATTCGAAGAGTCAACTAGCGGATATATTCACAAAGCCTTTGGAGAAAAATCAATTCGACTTCATCCGCTCAAGACTCAACATTTTGAAGCTTGAAGAAGTTAAAGTCTAGAGACTCACCAACTCTAAGACTCTGACTTTGAATCATGAGACTCAATCATTCATGGCTAAAGACTCGTAAGTTGCTATTTTATCTAAAAGGTACGAATTCTTGTTTAGTTATTTTATCTAATCTCGAAAAGGTACGATCTCTCTTTTAGATATAATTCGAAAATTTTTCAAGGAATTAATTTTGGTAGTTATTGATTTTGAAACGATATGTTCGTACACCTTCCTTGTACCGATTTAAACTTCTCTTTTCAAATCCGAGGTACATATATATATACAGTTTTCTTTTTCTTCGCCCAAATCTTCAAAACCCTAAAAAGACACTCTCCTCCCGATCGTTCGTCGTCGAGAAAGTGGTCATTTTTTCTTGGGAAAAGCAAGTGAAGGAATCTTCCAATAGACAAAGGAAGATGTCGTCTTCGAGGAAATCATCAAGAATAGCAAGCGGGGACCACAAAGAATGGAGAAGGGGCCGATTCATTTCGATCTTACGAGAGGAAGAAGACTTATCAAGTCGGCGACAAAGTCCGATTCGCTCTCCTCCACGTCATTCAGCACCTCCTACCCCACAAGATGCAAGTCAACATCCGGAAGAAGAGATAATCGAGGAAGCCGACCCAAGAAGAGTCCAAAGACCCTCCTTTATCTATAAGCTTTATCGTGCGTTGAAAACCTCACGGTTCTCCGTTAAAATATATAGATGACTTCCTTAAGGACAAAAATTATGGAAATGAGTATCTTTTTCTGCGGAAAATGGAAGAATTGGGAATTGCTCCTAAAGGAAGGGCGTGGAGGCTCTTAAGAACATTCCCAAAGTGATCCTCGTATGCCGGGACAAAATCGATTGACGGGAACGATGATGACAAAATGTTCCTTGAATTTAAACCTAGAATGGGTGTTGCAGCAAAGGTAAAAGGAAATCGGATGGATTTGTTTAAATCCAAGGATTAGGAGAAAGTGTATTTCAGGCTGTTGAAAAGAGGGGTGATAAACCCTAGAAGTGTCGATTTTGACTTCTTGGATTCCATCAACGTGAACTTAAGAGAGAAGTTGAATTTGCTTCAACTTGAGACTTTTTGCTCTGACTCTACGGATGGGTATGCTCAACTGACCGCTTATTTCTATTCAAATCTTAGCTTTTTAGATGCGAATAGAATTTCTTTCAGTGTACGAGATCAAGTTCATGTGGTAGATGTGAATATGTTGGCGGACATTGTTGGAGTTGAACGGGGACGATATCTCCCAATCAAAGTCTCACCGCTCGTACTACTTTGGATCTTGTCAAAGATATGGATGTAGAGAAGAAAATTACCTACTCAAGGATGAATGCTATCAACATCGTGCTTCATAAGATTGTGATCAACCTGTCTCTCGGAACAAAGTCTACGTCAAAGACTTCGTGTCTCTTTCGAAGCAAAGTTGATGTATGCGATCAACTCGGGACGGAAGTTTTCTCTCCCGCACACTATTCTCTTCCATATGTACAAAGCAGTGTCAAAAGACAAAGGACAATTGCCTTATCCTGGTCTGGTGACCAAGATCTTCAGACATCTGAACATTGAACTGCCACATACCTTTTGTGCTCGACCGTGTGATAAGATGGTGGTAGGGTTGAAAATGTTAATGAAGATGCGTACGCAAGAACTCTCCAAGGCAATGGAGAAATTCAAAGTGAAATCTCCGATCCGTCTGCTTCAAAAAGGAAAGGAAAGGAGGCCATGGGTGCTCCATCGAAAAAGAAGAAAAGAACTCTCATCCTTGAAGATGAAGATGAAGATGATGAAGATCCCTCCATCCAAGCTCTGATCAGACCTAGACGTTCTGTGTCTCATCCGATAGAACTTCAGCAGAACAGAGGAGAAGAAGATCAGAGAGAGAAGGAGAAAGAAGTCGAAAAGAAGGAGAAGGAGAAAAAGAAAAGTCTGCTGACAAATCTGGAGAGAAGGAAGATCAAAAGCATGATCATCACTCTTCCTCTTTCGATGTCCTAGAGACAGGGGGAGTTAGTGAGCAAAAGAGGTCTACACCTCATGCTGCTGTCAGTGAAGATCTAAGACAATCTCCAGAAGACCCGGAAGAAGTTCGGGTCTCTCACTTGCACGAAGAAGGTGATGCATCGATTCCAAATCGCGGACCAATCAAAAGCGCCATCGTACGCATACACATCATCCGAGAAAATCAATGCCGGTACACGAGACGGATGATTCGCAGATCTTCGTAGCATCATGAATATTCTTGGAAATGCGGAACTAGATATATGTTACGGATCGTGAAATCCAAGCTTTGAAGAATCTTTGGACAAGCATCTTCGATCTCTCGGAGGATAAACTCAAAGACCTCGCTCCGCAACTTCAAGCCAATGCCAAGGGAGAAGAGGTAGCTCATCCGAGAGAAGACTGAAGAAGCTCGAAGGAGTAGTCCAGTCCATTGGGGATTTCCAGATCGTGCGCATTCCCAAGCGAGACATGACTCCTTTCTCACCCTTTTCAATGCCGACAAAAAGGGGAGAACCAATTTGAACCAACATCTTTTAAAAACTTTGACTTTTGTGGTTATGTTTATTTTTGAGTATGACTTGAGAACTTGAACTTGGGTGTGAATTTGTGAACCGATTGTGGATTGTGATGCTTGACTAGTTGCAATGGTTGCATTTATTTCAAGTATTGTTATATGGTGTTTCTCATGAAAGATTAACCAATTTTCTGTGGATGCGAGTCGGTTGTTTTATTAATCTTTATGAGTTAGCCATATTGCTTGAGAAATGTTTTGCAGGTTAAAGATGTTCAAATCTTCAAGAAAGTTTTTGTCACCATCAAAAAGGGGAGATTGTTGGAGAAATCTTTCCAGAATATTTTGAAGCCGACAAAACGTTTCTTTCAGTCTAAGTCTGGATGTTCGAAGACCGTCAGTTTAAAGTCTGAAGACTTTGTTCTCTCGAGACTCAAGACTTAAGACTCGAGACTCAAGACTTAAGACTCAAGACTCAAGACTCAAGACTTAAGACTCAAGACTTAAGTCTATTCTCACCGATAGTCTTTCTAAATCCAAAGTGACGAAGGAAATCCAAAGCCGAGGTATATGGTTGAGGATTCGATCCTATCCCTCGGAACAGATTCTTTGGTTGGATAATTATTTCGGATTTTTATCTAAGATCGATTGAAGATCCGATGGTCAACGAAATAATCTTGGTATGTTCTATTCTTGGAAACCAAGATCCGATTGTATGGGCGAACAGGATTGATGGGCTATCATCGAGATTCCTTAAATAGCTCGGATGATCTTCTTGATTGATTCCGTCCAACGGGTAGATTGGAGGAATTCCTTTGGTAAGTGCCAACGGCTATGATGGCATAAAGGAGTATAAAAAGAAGACGTTCTAGTTGTTTTGAGTGTGTGATCGATAGAAAAATTCCGAGTCGAAGAACCTTGATTGTTAGTCGAGGCATTCGAGCGAAATTGTATACACGAGAGAGTGTTTGTACTTGGCGAGACCTTGAGAGAGTGTGGTAGATCGTCTACACCTAGAATTCAAGGAAGATCAATACCGTAACAGCTCTTTGATTATAGTGGAATCCAGCCAATCGGCTGTCAGTGCAGAAGAGTGGACGTAGGCTTGAATCAAGCCGAACCACTATAAACCGAGTGTTCAATTCTCTCTTTCTCTTACTCGGTCTCTCGATTGATATTTAATTATTGCAAATTCTTTAACTGTTTAAAGTATTGTGCAATCTTCAAGAAAACTCGTTGCATACCTATTCACCCCCCTCTAGGTACTCATACTAGCAATATCAAGGGGTGAGTACAACCACTCATCAGTAAAAGATCCATCAAACTACACAATGCATCACACAAGACAACCACAATTTCATGTGAAATGCACATATCATCCATGCAATCATGCATATATTTCCATGAGATTCATTCATTAAGGCAATTTATGTTCCATGCCATATGCACATACATGCGCATGATTCATATCATCCATACCATCATGTATATGTCCCCATGAGATCCATTCAACACCTTCATGATTGTATTCTCAATGTCACATAGTATCAACTCAATTTCATAGGCAAAATATGCATCATGCCATATGCACACACACATGCATGATTCATTTCCCATTTTGACATTCAAAAGGATCTCATTTTTCTCTAGGGATCAATTTTTTTGCATCTTTCATAACTCTCACACCCAACTTGGCATTGCGAGACCTCCAGCACAGAACTCCGGGCATCTAGCACACACCTTCGGGCATCCCACACCCCAACTGGCGTCACAAAGCCATCCGGCACACACCTCCAGGCATCTTGAAACTCTGGAGGCATCCGACATACACCTCCGAGCACCCAGCACACACCTCCAGGCATCCCAACACTCCTGGGGCATTGTCGACTCAAGGGTCTGACAATATCATCAACATCACAATGTATATTCACATAGATGTCTCACTTTCAAAATTGCATTTGATGCAATAATGTCAAAGGTTTCAATCAAATTTTTATGTCATATGATATGCTAAATGTCACCACATATGCTATGTAAACAACAACTCAAGACATTTCAGCTTACCAAGCAATTTCATTTGTTCTTAAAATAAAACCGTTTCTCGGATAAAACAGAATGCACTTCTTTATTTAAAATTCTGGAAAATTTGGTAAAAAATCTTAATAAATTCTGAAAATTTAACATGATATAAATGAGATCTAGAGAAGACGGTTTCATGAAGAACACAATGTCAAAAGAACTTCGTACGAGTCGCTATGGTCCATGCATCACAGCCTTAAAATTTAAATCATCACCATTACACAGTTTTATTCACAAATTCGGTATAAACCCTAAATCAACTCAAAAAATTCTGAAAATTTTGATATGTTATAGAAAAAACATATAGGTAAAATTTTCGTGAAGAACTCGAAGTCATATTCATAACATATCAAAAGCTATAACCACCATAACTCTCCTTAACCCTTAGTAATGATTTCCAGATTTAACAATTTCAAAGAAAAATCATTTTACCGACCAATACTCGTTCATTTCTTCTCAAATTTTAGTATGTTACTCCTCAAGATGTCATCTACCACTTTAATCAAGGACACCAAGTCAAATTTCGATTAGATAATTACAGAAAATTCGCGGAGTCGCCAAATGTCAAGCTGTTTTTCCATGAAATAGTTTACTAGCTTAAAGAACTACTCCTATACCTTATAATTCCAGCATCCAACAACATAACTCAAGCAAAGTGTAGATCAATGGACTCTCACTTGCCTTAAGTTCACGAAATCAAAGCAAAAAAAAACAGCAACTTGGGGCTTCGGGCGCGGCTCGATCGACGGTGGAACTAGGTGGCGTCAACGAAGGTAGCAGGCGCACGCACGGCGGGGCTAGTCTCCTTCTCCCCTCACCGAAGCACCCTCACGAACTCTCCCTCTCTCTCTCGGCTTTCTCTCTTTCTCTCTCGAATTCTCTCTCTCGCGAACACTCCCTCGCTCACTTCGCCCCTTCTCTTTTCTTTTTTCTTTCATGATTAGCTAGTAATCATTAGCTTTGCATGCAAGAGACACTTGTAGAATCCCTCTCGCCACTTGTCATTCTTCATGCAAAGATGATGGGCCTCAATGGGCCGGGCTTGGTCGACTGAATGGGGGAATGGTGGGCTGCTGTTTTAGGATGGTTCGGCCTTAAATGTCCAGCCCACACTTGCTCATAACAATCCACCTTAATCCCCACTTATAATTACTTAATTTCAAATATTCACATGGCACATAAAATTTTGCAATATTAATCGATAGAAATTCGACTTATAGAGTACACAGCCAAGAATAAAAAAAAAAATCTTTATCAATTCATTCTTTAGTACAATCCTTGATCACACATGGACATAGGACACATTTCCAACAAACAATTGTCCATTAAAAGCTCGGCCTTGCTTAATTGTAATGCATTGGTCTAATGACTATAACATAGTTCGATGGTGCTTTCGATACCTTTTTATAGGTTGCAGTGTATCTAGGGATTGTTATGAAATTTTAGGATGCCACATAGAGCTGCTAGAAAAGTTGTATCGTTGAGTATTGAAGGCCCTTAGAGTTCCAAATTGGTGATTACATCTTTCTGGAAGTGTCACTAATGAGGGATACCTTGCGCTTTAGCGAGGAGGGGAAAAACTGAAACCGAGGTACATAGGTTCCTTTGAGATTCTGAAAAGAATCAGGATCCTAACGTATCATCTTGTGTTGTCACCAAGGTAGGCGCAAGTGCATTAAGTCTTTCACATGTCGAGGTTGAGGACATATGAGCCTGACTCGACCCACGTGCTAAATCTTGAAGAATTAGACGTGGATGACAGAGTGTCGTACATGGAAAGCCTAGTTCAGATCGTGAATCAAAAAGATCGGATTCGGTGAACCAAGATAGTCCCTTTGGTCAAAGTGGTCTGACAACATCACGGGACTGAAGAAGCAACCAGGGAAAGTGAGACTCGATGACATGACGATACCCCACCTTTTTGTTTAAGTATTGGTAAAGGTTTAAATTTTAAGGACAAAATTTTTATAAGAGGGGAAGAGTTATGACATCCAAGATGTTTAGTCCTATTTTCTACTGAATAAAATGGTCATTTCATTCTCGTGCCTATAGGGCTGTTCTCAGATTTGATCACTCTCGAGATAACTAGACTATCCAGGAAAGCCATTAAGGAATTTTAATGCAATAGACTTGAGAATTCGACCAGGAATCGACTGCTCGACAGTGCTCATTTGCCGAGATCGTTACGACATAGATATAAATCAATTAGAGATCAGAGATAGGTCGGTTCCACCAAGATGAGTGGTTAAACGTGGATGATCCCACTAAATTGCAAAATTCTCATTGATTGGCACTAGTTTGTGATATAGCTAGTATGAGAACCTAGAGGGGGGTGAATAGGTATAAAAAAAATTTCCTTCAAGATTGCACAATATTTAAACAGTTAAAGGATTTGCAACAGTTAAAAATCGATCGCAAGGCGAGTAAGGGAAAGAGAGGATTGAACACTCGGTTTATAGTGGTTCGGCTTGATTCAAGCCTACGTCCACTCTTCTCGCGCGATAGCCAATTGGCTGGATTCCACTATGATCAAAGAGCTGTTACGGTGTTGATCTTCCTTGATTTCTAGGTGTAGATGATCTACCACACTCGCTCAAGGTGTCACCAAATATAAACACTCTCGTGTATACAATTTCGCTCGAACTGTATCGACTAACAATCAAGGTTCTTCAGACTCTGGAATTTTTCTATCATTCACACACTTAAAACAACTAGAACGTCTTCCTTTTATACTCCTTTATGCCATCATAGCCGTTGGCACTTACCAAAGGAATTCCTCCAATCTACCCGTTGGACGGAATCAATCAAGAAGATCATCCGAGTTATTTAAGGAATCGACGATAGCCCATCAATCTGTTCGCCCATACAATCGGGATCTTAGTTTCCAAGAATAGAACATTCCAAGATTATTTCGTCAACCATCGGATCTTCAATCGATCTTAGATAAGAATCAAAGAATCCGAAATGATTATCCAACCAAAGAATCTTTTCCGAGAGGATAGGATCGAATCCTCAACCATATACTTCGTCTTTGGATTTCCTTCGTCCTTTGGATTAGAAAGACGTCGGTGAGAATAGACTTAAGTCTTGAGTCTTGAGAGTCCGAGACTTGAGTCCCGAGTCTTGAGTCTTGAGTCTTGAGTCTTGAGTCAAAGTCTTGAGTCTTGAGTCAAAGTCTTCGAGACTTTAAAGCGTCGGTCTCCGAACATCCGGACTTAGATGAAAGAAACGTTTTGTCGGCTTCAAAATATTCTGGAAAGATTTCTCCAACAATCTCCCCCTTTTTGATGGTGACAAAACTTTCTTGTAGATTTGAACAACTTTGACCTGCAAAAACATTTCTCAAGCAATATGGCTAACTCATAAAGATTAATAAAACAACCAGACTCGCATCCACGAGAAAATTGGTTAGTCTTTCATGAGTAACACCATATAACAACACTTGAAATAAATGCAACCAGTCAAGCATCACAATCCATAGTTAATTCAGTCAAATTCACACTCAAGTTCAAGTTCTCAAGTCATACTCATAAATAAACATAACCACTAAAAAGTTTTAAAAGATAGTTGTTGGTTCAAATTGGTTGGTTCTCCCCCTTTTTGTCAGCATTAAAAAGGGTGAGAAAGGAGTCATGTCTACGCTTGGGATGCGCACGATCTGGAAATCCCCAATGGACTGGACTACTCCTTCGAGCTTCTTCATGTCTTCCCTCAGTTGAGCTACCTCTTCTCCCTTAGCATTGGCTTGAAGTTGCGAGTGAGGTCTTTGTATTTATCTTCCAGAGAGCGAAGATGCTTGTCCAAAGCATTCTTCAAGGCTTGGATTTCACGATCCGAGCATATATCGGCCACGCATTTCCGAGAAGAATATCCATGATACAACGAAAATCTGCAGAATCTTCGTACGTGTACTAGCATTGGCTTTCTCAGAAGGTGTGTATGCATACGATGGCGCTTCTGTTAGGTCTTGCAGATTTGGATCTGACGTATCGTGACCTTCCTCAGGCAATTGAGAGACCTGAACTTCTTCTGGGTCTTCTGGAGATTGTCTTAGATCTTCACTGACAGCAGCATGAGGTGTAGACCTCTCTTGCTCGCCAACTCCCTCTGTCTCTAGGACATCGAAAGAGGAAGAGTGATGATCATGCTCTTGATTTCCCTTCTCTTCAGATTCATCAGCAGACTTTTCTTTTTCTCCTTCTCCTTCTTCTTCATCTTCTTTCTCATTCTCTCTCTGTTCTTCTTCTTCTTCTCGTTCCGCTCTTCTTCTTCTCGCTTCTCCGCCGAAGTTACGTCGGTTGAGACACGAACGTCGGTTCTTGTCGGTGCTTGGATAGTGGGATCTTCATCATCTTCATCTTCATCTTCATCCTCCAGGATGAGAGTTCTTTTCTTCTTTTTCGATGGAGCACCAATGGCCTCCTTTCCTTTTCTCTTTGAGGCAGACGGAACTGGAGATTTCACTTTGAATTTCTCCATTGCCTTGGAGAGTTCTTGCAGACGCATCTTCATTAACATTTTCAACCCTACCACCATCTTATCACACGGTCGAACACAAAATGTATGTGGCGGTTCAATGTTCATGTGTCTGAAGATCTTGGTCACTAGACCAGGATAAGGCAATTGTCCTTTGTCTTTTGACATTGCTCTGTACATATGGAAGAGAATAGTGTGCGGGAGAGAAAACTTCCGTCCTGAGTTGATCGCGTACATCAACTTTGCTTCAGAAAGAGACACAGAAGTCTTTGACGTAGACTTTGGTGTGAGACAGTTGATCACAATCTTATGAAGCACGATGTTGATAGCCTTCATCCTCGAGTAGGTAATTTTCTTCTCTGCGTCCATATCTTTGACAAGATCCGAGTAGTACGAGTAGGTGAGACTTTGATTGGGAGATAGCGTCCCCGTTCAACTCCAACTATGTCCGCCAACATATTCACATCTACCACGTAGACTTGGTCTCGAACACGAATGAAATTCTATTCGCATCCAAAAAGCTAAGATTTGAATAGAAATAAGCGGTCGGTTGAGCATACCCGTCCGTAGAGTCGAGCAAAAAGTCTCAAGTTGAAGCAAATTCAACTTCTCTCTTAAGTTCATGTTGATGGTGTCCGGGAAGTCAAAATCAACGCTTCTAGGGTTTATCACCCCTCTTTTCAACAGCACTGAAATACACCTTTTCTTGATCCTTGGATTTAAACAAATCCATTCGATTTCCTTTCACCTTTGCTGCCACACCCATTCTAGGTTTAAATTCAAGGAACATTTTGTCATCATCGTTCCCTTCAATCAGATTTTGTCCTGGCACACGAGGATCAGGAATGTTTGTAAGAGCCTCCTCTGCCCTTCCTTTAGGAGCAATTTTCAATTCCTCCATTCTCCGCAGAAAAAGATACTCATTTCCATAATTTTTGTCCCTAAGGAAGTCATCTATATATTTTAATGAAGAACCGGAGCTTTTCAACGCACGATAAAGCTTATAGATAAAGGAGGGTCTTTGGACTCTTACTGGGTCGGCTTCCTCGATTATCTCATCTTCCAGTAGTTGACTTGCATCTTGTGGGGCAGGAGGTGTTGAATGACGTGGAGGAGAGCGAATCGGACTTTGTCGCTGACTTGATAAGTCTTCTTCCTCAGTAAGATCGAAGTGAGTCGGTCCCTTCTCCATTCTTTGTGGTCCCCTGCTTGCGATTCTTGATGATTTCCTCGAAGACGACATCTTTCTTTGTCTATTGGAAGATTCCTTCACTTGCTTTTTCCAAGAAAAATGACCACTTTCTCGACGACGAACAAGAAGTAGAAACAGTATCGGGAGGAGAGTGACTTTTAGGGTTTTGAAAATTGGGCGAAGAAAAACTGTATATATACCTCGGATTTGAAAAGAGAAGTTTAATCGGTACAAGGAAAGTGTACGAACACTTTTTTTCAAAATCAATAACTGCCATAATTAATTCTTTTTAAAAAAGACAAGTTTTCGAATTTTTCACAGATTATTACCAAACAAAAGATCGTACCTTTTCAAATTTAGATAAAATAACTAAACGAGAATTCGTACCTTTTCGAATAGCAACTTACAGTCTTTAGCCATGAATGTTTGAGTCTCATGATTTAAAGTCTGAGAGATCAGAGTCTCAAGAGTTGGTGAGTCTCTAGACTTTTACTTCTTCAAGCTTCAAAATGTTGAGTCTTGCACGGATAAGGTCGAATTGATTTTTCTCCAAAGGCTTTGTGAATATATCCACTAGTTGACTCTTTGAATCAACAAATTGAATCGAGATTTCTCCATTTTGAATATGATCTCTAATGAAGTGATGTCGAATCTCAATATGCTTTGCTCTTGAATGAAGGATTGGATTTTTGGTGAGATTGATCGCGCTGGTGTTGTCACATCGATTTACGTGCATGAGTCTTCAATGCCAAAGTCTTGTAGCTGTTGTTTTATCCATAGAATTTGCGAACAGCGGCTTCCAAGAGCTACATACTCTGCTTCTGTCGTTGAGAGAGCTACAGTGCTTTGCTTCCTTGAGAACCAAGACACTGTCCTGTTTCCAAGCAGTTGACAAGTTCCGAAGTGCTCTTTCTATCGACTACGCAATCGGCCGGATCGCATTTGAGTATCCTAGAAGATTAAAGTCTCCCCTCTTTGGATACCAAAGACCGATGCTTGAAGATGAGGCAACGTATTTGATAATACGTTTCACGGCAATGAGATGTGATTCTCTAGGATCGATTGAAACCTAGCACAGATGCAAACACTCAACAAAATATCAGGTCTAGAAGCAGTAAGATAAAGAAGTGAACCGATCATGCTTCTGTACAGCTTTTGATCTACTTTCTTCCCTTCTTCATCCTTGTCTATCTTCTGAGAACATGACATTGGTATGTCGGTCTTTTTGTACTTTTCCAATCCAAACCTTTTGACAAGATCATTCGCATATTTTTCTTGATGAATGAAGGTTCCTTCCTTCATTTGTTTTACTTGGAGTCCAAGAAAGAATGTTAACTCTCCCATCATACTCATTTCAAACTCATCCTGCATAGACTTAGAAAATTTCTTGCATAGACTTAGAAAATTTCTTGCATAGACTTTCATTAGATGATCCAAAAATAATATCGTCTACATATATTTGAACAAGTAAAAAGCTTTTGTTTTCCTTTTTGATAAACAAGGTAGTATCTACTTTACCTTTGACAAAACCATTATGTAATAAAAACTTACTTAGTACGTCGTACCAAGCTCGAGGTGCTTGCTTTAGACCATACAAGAGCCTTTTTCGGTCGAAGGCGAGTCGGCTTCTTTGGGTCTTCAAACCTAGGTGGTTGTTCCACATAAACTTCCTCATGGATAAATCCATTTAGGAATGCACTTTTGACGTCCATTTGGAATAACCTGAAATTTTTATAACAAGCAAATGCAAGTAATAGACGAATAGCTTCTAACCTTGCTACAGGAGCGTAAGTCTCATCATAGTCTATTCCTTCTTCTTGCGTGTATCCCTTGGCCACGAGTCTTGCTTTATTTCGTACGACTTTTCCTTTTTCACTCATCTTGTTTCTGAACACCCATTTGGCTCCAATAACAGTTTTACCTTTTGGTTTAGATGTCAGTTCCCAGACATCATTGATGTTGAACTGTCTAAGTTCTTGCATAGCTTCGATCCAACTTTCATAAGATAAAGCTTCTTCTATGCTTTTTGGTTCAATTTCGGAGATGAGAGCCACAGCACTAGATTCTTCACGCCTTTTTGATCTGGTGCGGATTCCTTCATTGATTTCGCCAATAATGAGATCTTTGGGATGACTGGATTTGTGCTTCCAGTTACTAGTTGATTTGCCTGGTTGATGATCTCTTTCTTTATTTGAATCTTCATGAGCATCTTGATGTTGGACTTCCTGAGTCAGAGATGCTTCTTGAGTTGAAGATTTTGGAAAGTCTAGAGCAAGTTCAAGCTCTTCATATTAAGTCTGGCTGGATTCGTCTTGCGTTGAGTCTTGGAATTTGACATTCATTGATTCCTCCACAGCCTGGCTTTTCTTGTTGTAGACTCTGTAGGCTTTGCTTGATGTGGAATATCCAAGGAAGATGCCTTCATTTGATCTTTCTTCAAACTTACCAACTCGATCATTTGCATTTTTCAAAATAAAGCATTTGCAACCAAACACATGAAAATATGAAACAATAGGCTTCTTACCTTTGAACAATTCATAGGGGGTTTTCTCTAGAATAGGTCTTAGGAAGACTCTATTTATGATATAGCATGCAGTTGAAACAGCTTCAGCCCAAAATCGTGAAGAGATTTTACTTTCAATTAAAAGAGTTCTAGCCATTTCTTGAAGAGATCTATTCTTTCTTTCCACAACTCCATTTTGCTGAGGAGTGTATGGAGAGGAGAATACGTGCTTAAAACCAGATTCATCACACAATTTTGTGAAATCTTGATTTTCAAATTCACTTCCATGATCTGTTTTTATACAAGAGATAACACATCCTTTTTCATTTTGAACCTTTTTAGCAAACTTCTCAAAGTACGAAAAGGTCTCTGACTTACTTGCAAGAAAATACACCCAGGTAAAGCGAGAGTAATCGTCTACAATTACTAGACAATACTTCTTACCTCCAATGCTCTGGGTTCTTGTTGGTCCGAAGAGATCCATATGAAGCAACTGTAGTACATGATTAGTAGAGACATGATTTATTGGCTTAAATGAATTTCTTACCTGTTTTCCCATAATGCATGGAGTGCATAAGTCAGACTTTTGGAATGGCACTTTAGGTAGTCCTCGAACAAGCTTCTTTGATGAGATTTTGGCTAATTGCTTCATGTTGATGTGGCCAAGCTTTCTGTGCCATAAGACTGCTTCATCTTGAATTGAGATTAGGCATTGTGCTTCATTTGGTTTTACATCAAGGAGGTAGATGTTTCCATGCCTTCGACCCATGAAAGAGCGAGTTGAATCTTTACTAATTCCAGAACATATGCCTTCTTGAAAGGAGATCTTGAAACCGGTATCACACAATTGGCTAATCTTTGAGAAGATTGTAATTGAGTCCTTCCACTAGAGAGACATTGCTTATTGTAAGATTTCCAATTTTCACAGTTCCGAATCCCACAATACTTCCTTTGCTATTTCCTCCAAATGAAACTTTTCCACCATTTACTTGAATAAGCTTTATGAAACAATTTGAGTCTCTGTCATGTGTCTTGAGCATCCGCTGTCAAGATACCACTTTACCTTCTTTTTGACGAGAGACCGCATTCAAAAAAGAGTCTCAAGCTTTCTTTGGTACCCAAATTTTCTTGGGTCCTTTGGTGTTAGTAGGATGAGCATTATTAGGCCATACTCTTTTAACGAGGCTTCCAAACCATAGGACAGTCTTTTTCAAAATGATCTTGATTTGTTACACTTTGAACATCTTAGAGCATTTCGACCTACGAGACTTTACAAAGACTTTCTTGAAATGATTTTTGTAAGCCTCTTTTGACGGTCTTTTCTTAATTCTTTCTTTTACTTTTGGAAAATCAATCAAGGGGATTGTTTCCATTTGTCATACCTAGACCAGACTTATTAAAGTAAGGTCTTTGGACTGAAAGAACTTTTTCAAGTTTTTCCGATCCTATTGAAAATTTCTTTGAAATATTTGATAAATCAGTTTTTAAGAAAGCATTTTCTTT
Organism: Eucalyptus sideroxylon x Eucalyptus melliodora; assembly: GCA_016097485.1. Classification (NCBI taxonomy): domain Eukaryota; kingdom Viridiplantae; phylum Streptophyta; class Magnoliopsida; order Myrtales; family Myrtaceae; genus Eucalyptus; species Eucalyptus sideroxylon x Eucalyptus melliodora. The sequence goes on from CM027826.1 coordinate 6,247,007, forward strand.
TGAAAGTTTTTCTTCATTCTCTTTAAGAGTAGAAACATTCAAGTTTAAACTTTTCACTTTTTCTTCTAAAATGTTTTCCTTTTGTTTTAAAACTAAGTTTTCCTTTTTAAGTTCGGAAATCTTTTTGAGAGAAGTCTTAAGACTAAAACATAATTCATCAATGTATTTAGAGACTTTGACAGGGATTTTATAATCACTTACCTCAAATTCACTGTCTGAGTCTGATCCAGAGTCTGAGTCTGATTGCGCCATTAGACACAGGTTGGCATATTCCTCATCACTTTCTTCACACTCTGTATCGCTCCACGTTTCGGCTTTAAGAGCTTTTCGAGACTTCTCAGGCTTTCCTCTTTTCTTCTTCAAAAGAGGACAGTTGGGTCTGATGTGTCCCTTTTTCTTACACTCGAAGCAAACTACATCTTTGTTTGGTTCCTCATCATCAACAAACTTGGTTTGCTGTTTCTGAAAACTTTGTTTCTTTGAGTTGAACCTTCTTCCTTTTCTATTCAGTTTTCTGAACCTTCTAATCATAAGAGCAAGCTCCTCATCGTCCAGATCTTCTTCAGAATCTGTATCATCAGAATCATCGTTAGATTTTAATGCAATGGATTTCTTACCTCTTGGATCTTCGTCTTCATTAATTCGTTCCACTTCGTAAGACTGAAGAGTTCCAATCAGCTCATCTACAGATAATGGCATAATTCTTTGCGTCTCTCTTATCGAAGTCTTTATATGATTCCAATCCTTGAAGAGTCCACGCAGTAGCTTGTTCACCTTCATAGGATCAGAAATTTTCTGTCCTTGATTCTCAAGACCATTGACAATATCTGTAAAACGGCTAAACATATCAGTTATAGATTCTCCTGGTTTCATTTTGAAGGCTTCATATTGACCAAGAAGAATGTTAATTCTGGTCTCCTTCACTCGGTCTGTCCCTTCATAAGTGATATGTAATCTATCCCAGACTTCTTTTGCTGTAACACAAGAAGATATTCTGTTATATTCAGTTGGTGACAAAGCACAATATAAAGAATAAATTGCTTTAGCATCGAGTGCTTGTCTCTTGTTTATCTCTTCTTGAGACATTCCGCTGGCTTCAACAGTTTCTTTTCCTCTTTCAGATATTGATGTAGTAGTAGGAGTGATTCCTTTTTCCACCACATCCCATTCCAGAGGATCCTTTGACCGTAGAAAAGCTTTCATCTTGTTTTTCCAGATGTTGTAATCTTTTCCATCAAAGTAGGGTGGTCTCGTATTGCTTTGCCCTTCCATCAGCCCTGGTGCTAGCATACTAGCCATGGATCTTTTACTCTGAAGTAAAACACTTCAAATAAAGTAAGAACACGAGCTCTGATACCAATTGATATAGCTAGTATGAGAACCTAGAGGGGGGGTGAATAGGTATAAAAAAAATTTCCTTCAAGATTGCACAATATTTAAACAGTTAAAGGATTTGCAACAGTTAAAAATCGATCGCAAGACTGAGTAAGGGAAAGAGAGGATTGAACACTCGGTTTATAGTGGTTCGGCTTGATTCAAGCCTACGTCCACTCTTCGCACCGACAGCCAATTGGCTGGATTCCACTATGATCAAAGAGTTGTTACGGTGTTGATCTTCCTTGATTTCTAGGTGTAGATGATCTACCACACTCGCTCAAGGTGTCACCAAATATAAACACTCTCTGTGTATACAATTTCGCTCGAACCGTATCGACTAACAATCAAGGTTCTTCAGACTCGGAATTTTTCTATCATTCACACACTTAAAACAACTAGAACGTCTTCCTTTTATACTCCTTTATGCCATCATAGCCGTTGGCACTTATCAAAGGAATTCCTCCAATCTACCCGTTGGACGGAATCAATCAAGAAGATCATCCGAGTTATTTAAGGAATCGACGATAGCCCATCAATCTGTTCGCCCATACAATCGGGATCTTGGTTTCCAAGAATAGAACATTCCAAGATTATTTCGTCAACCATCGGATCTTCAATCGATCTTAGATAAGAATCAAAGAATCCGAAATGATTATCCAACCAAAGAATCTTTTCCGAGAGGATAGGATCGAATCCTCAACCATATACTTCGTCTTTGGATTTCCTTCGTCTTTGGATTAGAAAGAGCGTCGGTGAGAATAGACTTAAGTCTTGAGTCTTGAGACTTGAGTCCTGAGTCTTGAGTCTTGAGTCTTGAGTCTTGAGTCTTGAGTCTTGAGTCAAAGTCTTCAGACTTTAAACTGTTGGTCTCCGAACATCTAGACTTAGACTGAAAGAAACGTTTTGTCAGCTTCAAAATATTCTGGAAAGATTTCTCCAACAGTTTGATTTTTCTATCGTTTGGGTATCCTGTGTTCGTATTTGAATCCTCGAGTTTTCACGACAACTGAGAGTCGCCATTGTATCGAGTGGGTTCATTGTGGCTCGAGGAAAATCGGCCACGGGTCATTTACACTAAAAATCTCTTAAAACTACTTGGTAATTTATGTCACGCTAAAAACACGTCGAATGGAAATTAATCGTGAATTCAAGTCCGATTTTAGAAATTGAAGATTCTATCATGTCACAATGAATTCTAGGAACGTCGACTCAGTGTCAGAAGATTTTTCAGAGATTCCGATATTTTTACGGAAAATTGATTCAGACATCACGGAAAATTAACGGAAATTCTGATTGGCCGAATTGAAGAGATTTTCGACTTACAAACCGAGCTGTATGGCAAAGGGGACTTGCAAAAATTATGTGGACTTTTTCTACACCAAAATTGGTCTTTGAATTTGGGAATTTGTTGAAGAAATTGAAGACTAAAATATGAAATTCGGAGCCTAGGATGAGAGGGTACATTAATTGCATCAAAATTTGGGTAATTGATGGAAATTATATTGGGAAAGGATTAGGGGATTGGTATTCAATGGAGGGGATAAATCCATTGACTTTACCCCTTAATCCTATTTTTTTCATAAAGCAAAACCAGCTAGCCTCCCGTCGTTGTCTCTCGCTCCCTCTGTCTCTATCTATTCCTCTCTCCTTCACAACCTTGGTCTTTTGCTTTTGCTTTTAAAATTTTCTTTCCTCTCTTGGATGAGCTATTCCGGCTCTCCTTCGATTCCCTCCTTCAGACAACCCATATTCCACTGAGTTCCCCCGTTGAAGACATCCAACGCTTGCTACTCTTTGGTCAACACTCTCCCCAAAGAAGCCCTTTCATTTGACTGCATATCCTCACGCCAGCTGCCCCACTTCACCGAAGCAGGGCCACCCCACACTCGGCCCAACTTTCCTTCATGTCTTCATCCAGCTGCTGCGAGACTAGCATCTCCCCCAAAGCCACGTGTCTTCAACAGCGCAGCAACAATGCTCGCGTCGCCCTCCATTTTCCATTATGCGCGCCAGTCAACGCTCAACTTCAGCATCTTCGTTTCGTCTGCGACGCCTGCCCCATCCATGCGTGCACGCCATCCACGATGCCACCAACTTTTATTTCGCTTGCTACTTCCTTTGTTCAGCCCAACAACAATGCACGAAGCCCAACTTCACCTATTCCTTGGCCTAGCAGTCTTCAAAAGTCCAGTAGCCCAAGTTTTTAGCCATCTTAGCTCAAGTGAGCCCAGAAGCTCCGTGAAGGTCAGTCAAGCAGCCCACAAATTGAAACCTACAAAATTGCAGCTCCAATTTAGTCTTGTGGGCCCAGTGAATTAAGTCCATTCAGCCCACGATTTGAAGCCCAAGTGAGATCAGCCTAGAAATTCAGCAAGCCCAAGTCCAAGTCTAAGCGCAAAAATTTTTCTGGGCTTGCAAGGTTTTTGGGCCCGACCCGAGTGTTTGCCAACGTTGTCGAAAACTTGGATTTCGGCCGTCGTTGCATTGTCGTCGAGGTGTTCCAGTCTTCACTTTGCACAAGTGAATAATCTCACTAATCCTTTCTTAGTAGACTAATTATGCTTAAGGATTGATTAATGTTAATTAAGTAGGATTAGGTGGTTAGATTAGAGTAGATTAGTGATTATTAATTAATTTTAATGCATATTAGACATTTTGGATTGTGTAATTAGCAAGTGAATATAGTCTACTATTTATTGAATGTATCTCGGAATTTTTCCCGACCCTTATTGGGCTTCAATTAGGCAATATGGGCCTAAATTGGACTTTTAGTAATTAATTATTAATTTTCAAAATGAATGAATGAATTATTTATTTTTCTGAAAATTTAACCTGGATGGCCAGTGATCGGAATTTCATGCTGATCGTCGTGGTGCAGTCCGTTTATTTATTTTAACTCTATGTTGTGTGGAATTTAATTAATTGTACAATTTGAAGAATTATTCATAAATTGATTGGAATTGAATGGAAATTGAGTGATTGACTGGTAAATGGCTGAGTATATTCATTTTAATGCCAATAATGTGTTGATGGGATAAAGTAGAGAGAATTACAAGAATGAAATGGGAATTTTCTTGGCTAAGACCATCAGGTATGACGAGCGTAGTTCAGTGATTAAGGATATCACTAGCGAAAATGGTGCCTTAAAGAACGTACGTAGATTATCTATGACTTGTGGCAGGCATGGTTCGGTGATGGGGAATATCATTGCTGAAAACGGCGTCTTAAAGAACGCACGTAGACTGTTTGTTAGCCACGTCACTTGGTGAAAACGATGCCCGAGAGACTTATATGTCTCCGTGACTCGATATACTAGTGAAAGTCATGTCACCTTGGTGAAAACGATGCCCGAGAGCATTAATGGAGCTTTGTGATTGAGTGTACAATTGGAGGTTATATAGTGGGATGTAAATGGCCTAGAAGAGGTCGGACTGACATGTAATCGGTTAGGTCGATTGATCAATGATTTGATCTTATGTCGTGATTTGATTGATTGCTTGATGCAAGATATGAGGCATATGTGTATAACCTTGAATTGCAGGTTGGGATTGATGCCAAGGTATGTCTTCTAACTCGTGCTGTTCTTAGGTATTCATGTGGTGTATTGGTTTCCTAATCGAGTCTTAGTGGGGTAGAACTTGCTGAGATGTAGTTTCAATGGTTATTGTATAACCATTTCAGGCCTATAGATGAGCCTGAGGAGGAGGAACCAGAAGAGGACGATGGGCTAGAAAAAGATGAAGAGCTTGAGGGAAACGAGCATAGTGAAGAAGTGTTAGAAGAGGATCAGGATGATCTTGAGCATGACTTGGATAAGGATTGAGATCCCATCCTCTTTTGTGAACCCTGTATATATGTGGATAGAGTGGAACTAAAAAGTTGTGAATAGTTTTGTGAAGTACTTTAAGTTATGCTCTATATAAAAGTATGGTTGTGGATTTCAATATGAAAAATATGGCATTGCTTTTCTATCCCATTGTTTTTATTGTCTAGGGATTATAATTGCTTCTGCATGTGCTATTAAAAATGAAAAATGGTCCGCTATACATAGTCCTAGGTTATCGTATTCTAAAATTGACCAAGTAGAATGATGTGTGTGTGCCCGAGGATCGGAGCGTGACAGGGGGCACGGCGGCGAGCGGCGGGCCTGGTGACGATGGGAGGGGCTGCTTGTCTTTCTCTACAACTCATGAGCTTCAAAGCTCTTTGCAAATGGAGAAAGTAGGCTGGAGGAAGGAGAAAGAGGACAACACAAGCTTGGAGGGGGCTACTTTGCTTCTATCTCACCCCTTTGTCCCCTTGGTAAGACCCCACTAGATGGGCTGGCTTCCTCAACACATTTTGCAGCCACCAAGTTTCCTTAGGAAGGCAAGGAAGTGGTCGAAAGGTTGAGGACCATGGGGGCTACGAATTTTGAAGCATTTTCCCCTAAATCCACTTCAAATTCCTCTTGAATTAATTCAATTCGGCCCCCATAAATCCAACTAAGATGCCCTCGACCAAATTGAAATTTTTCTTTGCCAATAGAACAAACTTGCATCCCAAACACGATATAAAAAAAACGATCTCCTGAATTTTTTTCGGTAAAAAACTTTGGAGGATGAGTTGACATTCCTAAAATAAACCGTGACAAGAAAGAACTTTCAATTTCTAAAATCGGATTTAAATTCGCGGTTAATTTCAATCTAGCACGATTTTAGCGTGACGTAACCTATTGGGTAGCTTTTAGAAATTTTGAATACAATTAACCCATGGTCGATTATTTTCTAACCACATTGAATATCTTTGACACATTGGGGACTCTCGATTGTTATGAAAATCTCGATATTTCAATTATGGACACAAGGTGCCAAAATGACAGAAAAATCGGTCTAGTGCCTATCGATGAGAATTTTACAATATGGTGGAATCACCCACTTTTTAATCGCCATTCTCAGTCGAATCGACCTATCTCTTATTTGTAATCGATTTTTAACTATGCCGTAATGATCTTTGCAGATGAGCACGGTCAAGTAGTCGATTCCTGGTCGAATTCTCAAGTCTATTGTGTTAAAATCTCTTAACAGGTGCACCTGAAAAGCCTGATTCATTCAAATGAGTGATCAGCTCGGAGAATAGAACTATAGGCACGTTGATGAAAAACCCGATTCATTCAAATGAAAACATAGCTTGAAATTCAGGATGTCACAACTCTCCCCCTCTTATAAAAATTTCATTCTTGAAATTTAAACAATTAGAATCCGTTAAACAAAAAGGTAGGGGTACACTTGTCTCATTGAATGTTCATTTTCCTAAGCTCATACAAACAAGCTTACTTGAGTTATCTGCTGTAAAACCTTCAGGCTGCACCATATAAACCTTTTCATCAAGGTCTCCATTTAGAAAAGCAGTCTTAACATCCATCTGGTGTAACTCCATATTAAAATGAGCTACCAATGCCAAGATCACTCTAAAAGAATCTTTAGAAGAAACTGGAGAAAATGTTGCTTCATAATCTATTCCTTCTCTTTGAGTGAAACCCTTAGTTACCAGTCTGGTTTTAAACTTTTCAATCTTTCCTTTAGTATCCCTTTTAGTCTTGAATACCCATTTGCAGCCAATAGGTTTACAACCTTCAGGTAATTCAACAAGCTCCCAAACACCATTGTGTTTCATAGATTGCATCTCATTTTTCATCACATTTAGCCACAAATATGATTGAGGACATGAGATGGCATCCGTATAAGTTACCGGATCAACAATACAACCAATATCATAATTATGTTCTCCTAGGTAGATAACATAGTCTGGTGGTATAGCTGAACGTTTTTCCCTAATTGATCTTCTGAGTGGAGCTACTTCAACCTCATTCTGAATTTGAGGAGCTTGAGGAATTTTATCAGGAACTGTCTCAACAATAGGATCCTGGGCCACAACAGGCTCAGTTTGTGGCGTAAGAGACTCCATAATTGTCTGCACAAGATGAGATAGGGATCCAGTAATCCCCACCATACTATCATCTTCGATAGTTTGTGAGCAACTACCCTTTTCAGCTACATCAAATTCCGGAAATTTTGCAGTCTGAGATTCCACAATTCTTGTACCTCCATTAGGGTTATAAAACCGATACCCCTTTGAATGATCTGGGTAAGACACAAAGTAATACCGAGTAGTTTTGGAATCCAGCTTACTCAATGTTGGATTACATAACTTCACTTCTACTGGACATTCCCAAACTTTAAGATGATTCAAGCTAGGTTTACATCTAGTCCATAACTCAAAAGGGGTCAATGGAACTGCTTTAGTAGGAACACGATTTAGAATATAAAGAGCTATTTTCAAAGCTTCACCCCACATAAAATTAGGTAAATTGGTCCTACTAATCATATTTCTCATCATGTCCATAAGAGTACGATTGCGCCTTTCAGCTACACCATTTTGTTCAGAGCTTCCGGGCATAGTAAACTGACCTATTATCCTAGAATCCTCTAAATATTTTAGCAAACCGCCCTTTAAGTTGTCCAGCATCACCGTGCCTACCAAAATACTCACCACCACGATCAGATGTGACAATCTTTATAACTTTTCCCAACTGTTTCTCCATTTCAATCCGAAAAATCTTGAATTTGTCAAGAGACTCAGACTTTTCTTTAATCAAGTATAAGTATCCATATCGGGAATAGTCGTCAATAAATTGGTATAATTAGACATTACTAGAAATAATTGTAAAAGCAGTCCTAAACCTATTGTAAGTTTAGATTAAGATTAGCCTATTATAGGTCAAAAGTACCCAAAATCTGTTTTTTTATTATATTTTATATATTTTTTTATGTGTTATGATGAAAGATATTCCAATATCATCGAAGTTTCCTCCTCCCTTTTTTTTTTTTTTTTTTTTAAATTTAAGGTAATATTATTCTATCCAAGATCAACACTATTTTTTGTGGCATTATGTCCCTTCTAATCTTAAAATTCATGGATATCAAGACTCATGTCAAAGCTTAGACGCAGCTTATTTACAATCTCCCAAAATAGGACAAGACTGAGAGACAACATATGAGATGATTCAAGTAGCAATGTTCAACAACAGATTGTTCCTAGTCTTCTAGATCACTCAAACGCAACTCTTGCAACTCCCAATTAACGAAAATTTGTAATTCCCATCGTACTTTTTCTTATACACATTGCATTGTTTGTGCATTTATATGTAAAAAACACGCTAAATTTGATACGCTACTATCATAGTGGATGCTTGAAATGATGAATCGTAGGGTGAATCGCATTTCTCTACAATGTGTTTGGAGAGAGAATTCTCAAGAATATTTCTATTGCTCAATTCCTAAATTATTGGGGTGGGCAACCTATTTATATTTGAGTCCTCGCTTTACAACCGTTGATTCCCTTTTGACATACCACGTGTTGTTATCTGATGTGTTTATAGGATGCATGAACCACAAGTTGAACCCGAGATGCTTCAAAAACTTGACATATGTAATAATCCAAATGTAGGCTAAACCAACAAAAACATAGGCCTTGCAGAAGCGCAAGTAGAGCAATTAAACAATTGTGCAGTCTAATGCCAATGGTGTGTACTAAAACAATTATTCATGCGACATTATAATTATTCAAACACGCCTATAGTGGTGATGCGAATATGTGAAATCACCTCCTAATATGCAAAGCATATGATTAAATTAAGCAAAGAAATGATTTAGAAAACATTTTCCAAAAAATAAGTACTTATATCATTTAAAAAAATTAGTGTGCAGTCTAAATGTCAATGATCGTTACTTAGTAAAAGATCATTGGGCATCATGTTTATAAAATGGGTTTACTTTCTATTCATTTTGCCAAAAATGAGTGTTTTGAAAAATATTTTCCAAAAAATAATTGCTTACATCACTTACAAAAATAAATTACTAGAAAATTTTTCATCACTCACGAAAATAATTAGGCATAGATTGTCATCAATGATGAAAACAATTTCCACTAACTAATTTTTTTAAAACAATATAAGTACTTATTTTTCAAAAAATGTTTTCCAAATCACTTATTTTCGGTGAAACAAATGCACCCAGCCTAATTTCTTTGCTTAATTCAATCATATGCTTTGCATATTAGGATGTGATTTCACATATTCGCATCACGACTGTAGGTGTAAACAATCATTTATTTTTGTAAGCGAAGTAAACAATTATTTTTTGGAAAATAATTTTCAAATCAATCATTTTTTGCAAAATGAGTGGAAAGTAAACCCATGTTATAAACATGACGCCCAATGATCTTTTACTAAATAACAATCCTCAAGAAAATTGCGAGCTATCGGGAAGCAATAGAGAAAAACACCTAGTGTTTAAGAGTCCCCATATGGTCATGATCCTCTGTCAATTATATTATGCCAATCCTCAATTGCTGTGTCTATCATTCAATTTAATTCAATCATGTAGGAGTCGGTTTAGAATTCAATCAGAATTTAGGCAGCCCTTTCATGCTCGGGGAAACTAAATGAGGCAAGTCTATGAATATTAAGACCATCGAAGGCTGTGTTGAAAGTTTGACTAGATTGATGGGAAAAGTGTTACGAAATTGCATGCCGATTCTAAAAAAATAACGCTCACAAACAATTCACCAAGCAAAACATAATAACAAAAAAACAGAATTAGAAGAACACGCTAGAAAATTTGTTAACGAAGTTCACTCAAACTTGGGCTACGTCTTCGTGCAGAGGCATTCTGTGGATCCATTAAACTTAAAAAAGAATTGGAATACAACAATGATCTTCTCTCAAGATCAGGGCACAAAAAGATTGGAAACCCTCATAAAGAAAGAAGTGATATTCTCTCAAGATCAGGGCACAAAAAGATTCTCTCTCACTTTTATCTTTTATCTTTTTCTTACCTCTCTATTTTCTTTTTCAGCATTTTGACAGCTAGCGTCTTGTCATCGTTAATATAAAGGTGTAGCTTTTAACCTAAAAAAAAAATCTAATAAAAAAGACAAAAAAACTCTTAAAAATATTTGGCTTCATATATGACAATCTCCCACTTGAAGACAAATATACCCGAGCACTAAGCAACTTTGCAACCATCTTTTTCAAAAGCTAGTACTTGAAAAACTTGTACCTCTACGATACTCCTCATCAATCAATATGGAGTATTACCAATGGTAGTAGTATATAAAATATGCTTCTCTGTGTCTACTACCTTGGTCAACATGTCAGCTGGATTCTTCGAGCCATCAATTATCTGTAACTTTAACTCATTATCTTTCAATGTTAGCATGATAAAGTGATAACGCCTCTTGACTATAAATTGAATCCATCCTGGTCAGATAGATTTCACCAATCTAACCAACTTTTGCCACCTCCATGCTCAGTCTTTCGATGATCTACAATTTCTCTATAGAAGGGATACATGTAGGCTTAAGATGCAACCTTGACACCAAATAAAGGAAACATGTCGATTACACGATAGATGAAAGCTATTAAAATTTGTAGCAGCCTTCAAAAGATGTGATACTCGTGGGGAGCAATAAAAATGAATCTACGTATTCAAAAAACCCTTCCCACCATCATGACCAAGATCCCAAAATTCAGCTTATTTAGTTCAAAAGATCAAGAAGAACGATAAGGCCTTTGAATAGGAACTTGTTTACAAGGACTAAGGGAGAAGTAAGAAAAGGATGAGGAGTATATGTCTTCTGCCTTAAGAGCAAATATGTGGTGCTTAAATACCTTCAAATCCATATGAATAGGATGGATTTCCAGGGAAGGGGGAGCCGGTAATAGATAATTCATTATTTCCCAAGTGTAACCTTTAGAACTCTACTTTCTGACGAATAGCTGCAATCAGCTGAATCTAAGACACCCAAGGAAATTCAGTTCTTTTTTAATTATGGAACGTGTCTTACTCGAGTCAATGTCCTCACAATACCATAATGCATTCTGATTTTAACATCACGAACACCCACAACATCGCACTCAGCGTTATTTCCTATCTAGACTTTGCCACTATCGGTGCATTGATAAGTGATAAACCAGCTCCTATTTGGTGTAGCGTGAAATGAACAACAAGAATCCACTATCCATCCGTGAAATGGGGAATCCTAAGTGATAGACAAGACACAATCGATACCATTAGAATAATTCTCAGCTACAGCTGCAACATTATCTATAGACTCAACTCTAATTCCCTTTCGCTTTTAGGGTTTAGGGTTTAGGGTTTTAGGGTTGAGGGTTTTCAGGGTTGAGGGTTTAGGGTTGAGGGTTTAGGTTGAGGGTTGAGGGTTTCGGTTGAGGGTTTAGGGTTGAGGGTTTAGGGTTTAGGGTTTACGGTTGAGGGTTAGGGTTTAGGGTTTAGGGTTGAGGGTTTAGGGTTGAGGGTTGAGGGTTTAGGGTTTAGGGTTTAGGGTTTAGGGTTTAGGGTTTAGGGTTGAGGGTTTAGGGTTTAGGGTTTAGGGTTTAGGGTTTAGGGTTTAGGGTTTAGGGTTTAGGGTTTAGGGTTTAGGGTTTAGGGTTTAGGGTTTAGGGTTTAGGGTTTAGGGTTTAGGGTTTAGGGTTTAGGGTTTAGGGTTTAGGGTTTAGGGTTTAGGGTTTAGGGTTTAGGGTTTAGGGTTTAGGGTTTAGGGTTTAGGGTTTAGGGTTTAGGGTTTAGGGTTTAGGGTTTAGGGTTTAGGGTTTAGGGTTTAGGGTTTAGGGTTTAGGGTTTAGGGTTTAGGGTTTAGGGTTTAGGGTTTAGGGTTTAGGGTTTAGGGTTTAGGGTTTAGGGTTTAGGGTTTAGGGTTTAGGGTTTAGGGTTTAGGGTTTAGGGTTTAGGGTTTAGGGTTTAGGGTTTAGGGTTTAGGGTTTAGGGTTTAGGGTTTAGGGTTTAGGGTTTAGGGTTTAGGGTTTAGGGTTTAGGGTTTAGGGTTTAGGGTTTAGGGTTTAGGGTTTAGGGTTTAGGGGGTTTAGGGTTTAGGGTTTAGGGTTTAGGGTTTAGGGTTTAGGGTTTAGGGTTTAGGGTTTAGGGTTTAGGGTTTAGGGTTTAGGGTTTAGGGTTTAGGGTTTAGGGTTTAGGGTTTAGGGTTTAGGGTTTAGGGTTTAGGGTTTAGGGTTTAGGGTTTAGGGTTTAGGGTTTAGGGTTTAGGGTTTAGGGTTTAGGGTTTAGGGTTTAGGGTTTAGGGTTTAGGGTTTAGGGTTTAGGGTTTAGGGTTTAGGGTTTAGGGTTTAGGGTTTAGGGTTTAGGGTTTAGGGTTTAGGGTTTAGGGTTTAGGGTTTAGGGTTTAGGGTTTAGGGTTTAGGGTTTAGGGTTTAGGGTTTAGGGTTTAGGGTTTAGGGTTTAGGGTTTAGGGTTTAGGGTTTAGGGTTTAGGGTTTAGGGTTTAGGGTTTAGGGTTTAGGGTTTAGGGTTTAGGGTTTAGGGTTTAGGGTTTAGGGTTTAGGGTTTAGGGTTTAGGGTTTAGGGTTTAGGGTTTAGGGTTTAGGGTTTAGGGTTTAGGGTTTAGGGTTTAGGGTTTAGGGTTTAGGGTTTAGGGTTTAGGGTTTAGGGTTTAGGGTTTAGGGTTTAGGGTTTAGGGTTTAGGGTTTAGGGTTTAGGGTTTAGGGTTTAGGGTTTAGGGTTTAGGGTTTAGGGTTTAGGGTTTAGGGTTTAGGGTTTAGGGTTTAGGGTTTAGGGTTTAGGGTTTAGGGTTTAGGGTTTAGGGTTTAGGGTTTAGGGTTTAGGGTTTAGGGTTTAGGGTTTAGGGTTTAGGGTTTAGGGTTTAGGGTTTAGGGTTTAGGGTTTAGGGTTTAGGGTTTAGGGTTTAGGGTTTAGGGTTTAGGGTTTAGGGTTTAGGGTTTAGGGTTTAGGGTTTAGGGTTTAGGGTTTAGGGTTTAGGGTTTAGGGTTTAGGGTTTAGGGTTTAGGGTTTAGGGTTTAGGGTTTAGGGTTTAGGGTTTAGGGTTTAGGGTTTAGGGTTTAGGGTTTAGGGTTTAGGGTTTAGGGTTTAGGGTTTAGGGTTTAGGGTTTAGGGTTTAGGGTTTAGGGTTTAGGGTTTAGGGTTTAGGGTTTAGGGTTTAGGGTTTAGGGTTTAGGGTTTAGGGTTTAGGGTTTAGGGTTTAGGGTTTAGGGTTTAGGGTTTAGGGTTTAGGGTTTAGGGTTTAGGGTTTAGGGTTTAGGGTTTAGGGTTTAGGGTTTAGGGTTTAGGGTTTAGGGTTTAGGGTTTAGGGTTTAGGGTTTAGGGTTTAGGGTTTAGGGTTTAGGGTTTAGGGTTTAGGGTTTAGGGTTTAGGGTTTAGGGTTTAGGGTTTAGGGTTTAGGGTTTAGGGTTTAGGGTTTAGGGTTTAGGGTTTAGGGTTTAGGGTTTAGGGTTTAGGGTTTAGGGTTTAGGGTTTAGGGTTTAGGGTTTAGGGTTTAGGGTTTAGGGTTTAGGGTTTAGGGTTTAGGGTTTAGGGTTTAGGGTTTAGGGTTTAGGGTTTAGGGTTTAGGGTTTAGGGTTTAGGGTTTAGGGTTTAGGGTTTAGGGTTTAGGGTTTAGGGTTTAGGGTTTAGGGTTTAGGGTTTAGGGTTTAGGGTTTAGGGTTTAGGGTTTAGGGTTTAGGGTTTAGGGTTTAGGGTTTAGGGTTTAGGGTTTAGGGTTTAGGGTTTAGGGTTTAGGGTTTAGGGTTTAGGGTTTAGGGTTTAGGGTTTAGGGTTTAGGGTTTAGGGTTTAGGGTTTAGGGTTTAGGGTTTAGGGTTTAGGGTTTAGGGTTTAGGGTTTAGGGTTTAGGGTTTAGGGTTTAGGGTTTAGGGTTTAGGGTTTAGGGTTTAGGGTTTAGGGTTTAGGGTTTAGGGTTTAGGGTTTAGGGTTTAGGGTTTAGGGTTTAGGGTTTAGGGTTTAGGGTTTAGGGTTTAGGGTTTAGGGTTTAGGGTTTAGGGTTTAGGGTTTAGGGTTTAGGGTTTAGGGTTTAGGGTTTAGGGTTTAGGGTTTAGGGTTTAGGGTTTAGGGTTTAGGGTTTAGGGTTTAGGGTTTAGGGTTTAGGGTTTAGGGTTTAGGGTTTAGGGTTTAGGGTTTAGGGTTTAGGGTTTAGGGTTTAGGGTTTAGGGTTTAGGGTTTAGGGTTTAGGGTTTAGGGTTTAGGGTTTAGGGTTTAGGGTTTAGGGTTTAGGGTTTAGGGTTTAGGGTTTAGGGTTTAGGGTTTAGGGTTTAGGGTTTAGGGTTTAGGGTTTAGGGTTTAGGGTTTAGGGTTTAGGGTTTAGGGTTTAGGGTTTAGGGTTTAGGGTTTAGGGTTTAGGGTTTAGGGTTTAGGGTTTAGGGTTTAGGGTTTAGGGTTTAGGGTTTAGGGTTTAGGGTTTAGGGTTTAGGGTTTAGGGTTTAGGGTTTAGGGTTTAGGGGTTTAGGGTTTAGGGTTTAGGGTTTAGGGTTTAGGGTTTAGGGTTTAGGGTTTAGGGTTTAGGGTTTAGGGTTTAGGGTTTAGGGTTTAGGGTTTAGGGTTTAGGGTTTAGGGTTTAGGGTTTAGGGTTTAGGGTTTAGGGTTTAGGGTTTAGGGTTTAGGGTTTAGGGTTTAGGGTTTAGGGTTTAGGGTTTAGGGTTTAGGGTTTAGGGTTTAGGGTTTAGGGTTTAGGGTTTAGGGTTTAGGGTTTAGGGTTTAGGGTTTAGGGTTTAGGGTTTAGGGTTTAGGGTTTAGGGTTTAGGGTTTAGGGTTTAGGGTTTAGGGTTTAGGGTTTAGGGTTTAGGGTTTAGGGTTTAGGGTTTAGGGTTTAGGGTTTAGGGTTTAGGGTTTAGGGTTTAGGGTTTAGGGTTTAGGGTTTAGGGTTTAGGGTTTAGGGTTTAGGGTTTAGGGTTTAGGGTTTAGGGTTTAGGGTTTAGGGTTTAGGGTTTAGGGTTTAGGGTTTAGGGTTTAGGGTTTAGGGTTTAGGGTTTAGGGTTTAGGGTTTAGGGTTTAGGGTTTAGGGTTTAGGGTTTAGGGTTTAGGGTTTAGGGTTTAGGGTTTAGGGTTTAGGGTTTAGGGTTTAGGGTTTAGGGTTTAGGGTTTAGGGTTTAGGGTTTAGGGTTTAGGGTTTAGGGTTTAGGGTTTAGGGTTTAGGGTTTAGGGTTTAGGGTTTAGGGTTTAGGGTTTAGGGTTTAGGGTTTAGGGTTTAGGGTTTAGGGTTTAGGGTTTAGGGTTTAGGGTTTAGGGTTTAGGGTTTAGGGTTTAGGGTTTAGGGTTTAGGGTTTAGGGTTTAGGGTTTAGGGTTTAGGGTTTAGGGTTTAGGGTTTAGGGTTTAGGGTTTAGGGTTTAGGGTTTAGGGTTTAGGGTTTAGGGTTTAGGGTTTAGGGTTTAGGGTTTAGGGTTTAGGGTTTAGGGTTTAGGGTTTAGGGTTTAGGGTTTAGGGTTTAGGGTTTAGGGTTTAGGGTTTAGGGTTTAGGGTTTAGGGTTTAGGGTTTAGGGTTTAGGGTTTAGGGTTTAGGGTTTAGGGTTTAGGGTTTAGGGTTTAGGGTTTAGGGTTTAGGGTTTAGGGTTTAGGGTTTAGGGTTTAGGGTTTAGGGTTTAGGGTTTAGGGTTTAGGGTTTAGGGTTTAGGGTTTAGGGTTTAGGGTTTAGGGTTTAGGGTTTAGGGTTTAGGGTTTAGGGTTTAGGGTTTAGGGTTTAGGGTTTAGGGTTTAGGGTTTAGGGTTTAGGGGGTTTAGGGTTTAGGGTTTAGGGTTTAGGGTTTAGGGTTTAGGGTTTAGGGTTTAGGGTTTAGGGTTTAGGGTTTAGGGTTTAGGGTTTAGGGTTTAGGGTTTAGGGTTTAGGGTTTAGGGTTTAGGGTTTAGGGTTTAGGGTTTAGGGTTTAGGGTTTAGGGTTTAGGGTTTAGGGTTTAGGGTTTAGGGTTTAGGGTTTAGGGTTTAGGGTTTAGGGTTTAGGGTTTAGGGTTTAGGGTTTAGGGTTTAGGGTTTAGGGTTTAGGGTTTAGGGTTTAGGGTTTAGGGTTTAGGGTTTAGGGTTTAGGGTTTAGGGTTTAGGGTTTAGGGTTTAGGGTTTAGGGTTTAGGGTTTAGGGTTTAGGGTTTAGGGTTTAGGGTTTAGGGTTTAGGGTTTAGGGTTTAGGGTTTAGGGTTTAGGGTTTAGGGTTTAGGGTTTAGGGTTTAGGGTTTAGGGTTTAGGGTTTAGGGTTTAGGGTTTAGGGTTTAGGGTTTAGGGTTTAGGGTTTAGGGTTTAGGGTTTAGGGTTTAGGGTTTAGGGTTTAGGGTTTAGGGTTTAGGGTTTAGGGTTTAGGGTTTAGGGTTTAGGGTTTAGGGTTTAGGGTTTAGGGTTTAGGGTTTAGGGTTTAGGGTTTAGGGTTTAGGGTTTAGGGTTTAGGGTTTAGGGTTTAGGGTTTAGGGTTTAGGGTTTAGGGTTTAGGGTTTAGGGTTTAGGGTTTAGGGTTTAGGGTTTAGGGTTTAGGGTTTAGGGTTTAGGGTTTAGGGTTTAGGGTTTAGGGTTTAGGGGGTTTAGGGTTTAGGGTTTAGGGTTTAGGGTTTAGGGTTTAGGGTTTAGGGTTTAGGGTTTAGGGTTTAGGGTTTAGGGTTTAGGGTTTAGGGTTTAGGGTTTAGGGTTTAGGGTTTAGGGTTTAGGGTTTAGGGTTTAGGGTTTAGGGTTTAGGGTTTAGGGTTTAGGGTTTAGGGTTTAGGGTTTAGGGTTTAGGGTTTAGGGTTTAGGGTTTAGGGTTTAGGGTTTAGGGTTTAGGGTTTAGGGTTTAGGAGTTTAGGGTTTAGGGTTTAGGGTTTAGGGTTTAGGGTTTAGGGTTTAGGGTTTAGGGTTTAGGGTTTAGGGTTTAGGGTTTAGGGTTTAGGGTTTAGGGTTTTAGGGTTTAGGGTTTAGGGTTTAGGGTTTAGGGTTTAGGGTTTAGGGTTTAGGGTTTAGGGTTTAGGGTTTAGGGTTTAGGGTTTAGGGTTTAGGGTTTAGGGTTTAGGGTTTAGGGTTTAGGGTTTAGGGTTTAGGGTTTAGGGTTTAGGGTTTAGGGTTTAGGGGTTTAGGGTTTAGGGTTTAGGGTTTAGGGTTTAGGGTTTAGGGTTTAGGGTTTAGGGTTTAGGGTTTAGGGTTTAGGGTTTAGGGTTTAGGGTTTAGGGTTTAGGGTTTAGGGTTTAGGGTTTAGGGTTTAGGGTTTAGGGTTTAGGGTTTAGGGTTTAGGGTTTAGGGTTTAGGGTTTAGGGTTTAGGGTTTAGGGTTTAGGGTTTAGGGTTTAGGGTTTAGGGTTTAGGGTTTAGGGTTTAGGGTTTAGGGTTTAGGGTTTAGGGTTTAGGGTTTAGGGTTTAGGGTTTAGGGTTTAGGGTTTAGGGTTTAGGGTTTAGGGTTTAGGGTTTAGGGTTTAGGGTTTAGGGTTTAGGGTTTAGGGTTTAGGGTTTAGGGTTTAGGGTTTAGGGTTTAGGGTTTAGGGTTTAGGGTTTAGGGTTTAGGGTTTAGGGTTTAGGGTTTAGGGTTTAGGGTTTAGGGTTTAGGGTTTAGGGTTTAGGGTTTAGGGTTTAGGGTTTAGGGTTTAGGGTTTAGGGTTTAGGGTTTAGGGTTTAGGGTTTAGGGTTTAGGGTTTAGGGTTTAGGGTTTAGGGTTTAGGGTTTAGGGTTTAGGGTTTAGGGTTTAGGGTTTAGGGTTTAGGGTTTAGGGTTTAGGGTTTAGGGTTTAGGGTTTAGGGTTTAGGGTTTAGGGTTTAGGGTTTAGGGTTTAGGGTTTAGGGTTTAGGGTTTAGGGTTTAGGGTTTAGGGTTTAGGGTTTAGGGTTTAGGGTTTAGGGTTTAGGGTTTAGGGTTTAGGGTTTAGGGTTTAGGGTTTAGGGTTTAGGGTTTAGGGTTTAGGGTTTAGGGTTTAGGGTTTAGGGTTTAGGGTTTAGGGTTTAGGGTTTAGGGTTTAGGGTTTAGGGTTTAGGGTTTAGGGTTTAGGGTTTAGGGTTTAGGGTTTAGGGTTTAGGGTTTAGGGTTTAGGGTTTAGGGTTTAGGGTTTAGGAGTTTAGGGTTTAGGGTTTAGGGTTTAGGGTTTAGGGTTTAGGGTTTAGGGTTTAGGGTTTAGGGTTTAGGGTTTAGGGTTTAGGGTTTAGGGTTTAGGGTTTAGGGTTTAGGGTTTAGGGTTTAGGGTTTAGGGTTTAGGGTTTAGGGTTTAGGGTTTAGGGTTTAGGGGTTTAGGGTTTAGGGTTTAGGGTTTAGGGTTTAGGGTTTAGGGTTTAGGGTTTAGGGTTTAGGGTTTAGGGTTTAGGGTTTAGGGTTTAGGGTTTAGGGTTTAGGGTTTAGGGTTTAGGGTTTAGGGTTTAGGGTTTAGGGTTTAGGGTTTAGGGTTTAGGGTTTAGGGTTTAGGGTTTAGGGTTTAGGGTTTAGGGTTTAGGGTTTAGGGTTTAGGGTTTAGGGTTTAGGGTTTAGGGTTTAGGGTTTAGGGTTTAGGGTTTAGGGTTTAGGGTTTAGGGTTTAGGGTTTAGGGTTTAGGGTTTAGGGTTTAGGGTTTAGGGTTTAGGGTTTAGGGTTTAGGGTTTAGGGTTTAGGGTTTAGGGTTTAGGGTTTAGGGTTTAGGGTTTAGGGTTTTAGGGTTTAGGGTTTAGGGTTTAGGGTTTAGGGTTTAGGGTTTAGGGTTTAGGGTTTAGGGTTTAGGGTTTAGGGTTTAGGGTTTAGGGTTTAGGGTTTAGGGTTTAGGGTTTAGGGTTTAGGGTTTAGGGTTTAGGGTTTAGGGTTTAGGGTTTAGGGTTTAGGGTTTAGGGTTTAGGGTTTAGGGTTTAGGGTTTAGGGTTTAGGGTTTAGGGTTTAGGGTTTAGGGTTTAGGGTTTAGGGTTTAGGGTTTAGGGTTTAGGGTTTAGGGTTTAGGGTTTAGGGTTTAGGGTTTAGGGTTTAGGGTTTAGGGTTTAGGGTTTAGGGTTTAGGGTTTAGGGTTTAGGGTTTAGGGTTTAGGGTTTAGGGTTTAGGGTTTAGGGTTTAGGGTTTAGGGTTTAGGGTTTAGGGTTTAGGGTTTAGGGTTTAGGGTTTAGGGTTTAGGGTTTAGGGTTTAGGGTTTAGGGTTTAGGGTTTAGGGTTTAGGGTTTAGGGTTTAGGGTTTAGGGTTTAGGGTTTAGGGTTTAGGGTTTAGGGTTTAGGGTTTAGGGTTTAGGGTTTAGGGTTTAGGGTTTAGGGTTTAGGGTTTAGGGTTTAGGGTTTAGGGTTTAGGGTTTAGGGTTTAGGGTTTAGGGTTTAGGGTTTAGGGTTTAGGGTTTAGGGTTTAGGGTTTAGGGTTTAGGGTTTAGGGTTTAGGGTTTAGGGTTTAGGGTTTAGGGTTTAGGGTTTAGGGTTTAGGGTTTAGGGTTTAGGGTTTAGGGTTTAGGGTTTAGGGTTTAGGGTTTAGGGTTTAGGGTTTAGGGTTTAGGGTTTAGGGTTTAGGGTTTAGGGTTTAGGGTTTAGGGTTTAGGGTTTAGGGTTTAGGGTTTAGGGTTTAGGGTTTAGGGTTTAGGGTTTAGGGTTTAGGGTTTAGGGTTTAGGGTTTAGGGTTTAGGGTTTAGGGTTTAGGGTTTAGGGTTTAGGGTTTAGGGTTTAGGGTTTAGGGTTTAGGGTTTAGGGTTTAGGGTTTAGGGTTTAGGGTTTAGGGTTTAGGGGGTTTAGGGTTTAGGGTTTAGGGTTTAGGGTTTAGGGTTTAGGGTTTAGGGTTTAGGGTTTAGGGTTTAGGGTTTAGGGTTTAGGGTTTAGGGTTTAGGGTTTAGGGTTTAGGGTTTAGGGTTTAGGGTTTAGGGTTTAGGGTT
The DNA here is from genome assembly GCA_016097485.1 of Eucalyptus sideroxylon x Eucalyptus melliodora. Taxonomy (NCBI): domain Eukaryota; kingdom Viridiplantae; phylum Streptophyta; class Magnoliopsida; order Myrtales; family Myrtaceae; genus Eucalyptus; species Eucalyptus sideroxylon x Eucalyptus melliodora. Next base: position 6,266,972 of record CM027826.1, read on the forward strand.
TAGGGTTTAGGGTTTAGGGTTTAGGGTTTAGGGTTTAGGGTTTAGGGTTTAGGGTTTAGGGTTTAGGGTTTAGGGTTTAGGGTTTAGGGTTTAGGGTTTAGGGTTTAGGGTTTAGGGTTTAGGGTTTAGGGTTTAGGGTTTAGGGTTTAGGGTTTAGGGTTTAGGGTTTAGGGTTTAGGGTTTAGGGTTTAGGGTTTAGGGTTTAGGGTTTAGGGTTTAGGGTTTAGGGTTTAGGGTTTAGGGTTTAGGGTTTAGGGTTTAGGGTTTAGGGTTTAGGGTTTAGGGTTTAGGGTTTAGGGTTTAGGGTTTAGGGTTTAGGGTTTAGGGTTTAGGGTTTAGGGTTTAGGGTTTAGGGTTTAGGGTTTAGGGTTTAGGGTTTAGGGTTTAGGGTTTAGGGTTTAGGGTTTAGGGTTTAGGGTTTAGGGTTTAGGGTTTAGGGTTTAGGGTTTAGGGTTTAGGGTTTAGGGTTTAGGGTTTAGGGTTTAGGGTTTAGGGTTTAGGGTTTAGGGTTTAGGGTTTAGGGTTTAGGGTTTAGGGTTTAGGGTTTAGGGTTTAGGGTTTAGGGTTTAGGGTTTAGGGTTTAGGGTTTAGGGTTTAGGGTTTAGGGTTTAGGGTTTAGGGTTTAGGGTTTAGGGTTTAGGGTTTAGGGTTTAGGGTTTAGGGTTTAGGGTTTAGGGTTTAGGGTTTAGGGTTTAGGGTTTAGGGTTTAGGGTTTAGGGTTTAGGGTTTAGGGTTTAGGGTTTAGGGTTTAGGGTTTAGGGTTTAGGGTTTAGGGTTTAGGGTTTAGGGTTTAGGGTTTAGGGTTTAGGGTTTAGGGTTTAGGGTTTAGGGTTTAGGGTTTAGGGTTTAGGGTTTAGGGTTTAGGGTTTAGGGTTTAGGGTTTAGGGTTTAGGGTTTAGGGTTTAGGGTTTAGGGTTTAGGGTTTAGGGTTTAGGGTTTAGGGTTTAGGGTTTAGGGTTTAGGGTTTAGGGTTTAGGGTTTAGGGTTTAGGGTTTAGGGTTTAGGGTTTAGGGTTTAGGGTTTAGGGTTTAGGGTTTAGGGTTTAGGGTTTAGGGTTTAGGGTTTAGGGTTTAGGGTTTAGGGTTTAGGGTTTAGGGTTTAGGGTTTAGGGTTTAGGGTTTAGGGTTTAGGGTTTAGGGTTTAGGGTTTAGGGTTTAGGGTTTAGGGTTTAGGGTTTAGGGTTTAGGGTTTAGGGTTTAGGGTTTAGGGTTTAGGGTTTAGGGTTTAGGGTTTAGGGTTTAGGGTTTAGGGTTTAGGGTTTAGGGTTTAGGGTTTAGGGTTTAGGGTTTAGGGTTTAGGGTTTAGGGTTTAGGGTTTAGGGTTTAGGGTTTAGGGTTTAGGGTTTAGGGTTTAGGGTTTAGGGTTTAGGGTTTAGGGTTTAGGGTTTAGGGTTTAGGGTTTAGGGTTTAGGGTTTAGGGTTTAGGGTTTAGGGTTTAGGGTTTAGGGTTTAGGGTTTAGGGTTTAGGGTTTAGGGTTTAGGGTTTAGGGTTTAGGGTTTAGGGTTTAGGGTTTAGGGTTTAGGGTTTAGGGTTTAGGGTTTAGGGTTTAGGGTTTAGGGTTTAGGGTTTAGGGTTTAGGGTTTAGGGTTTAGGGTTTAGGGTTTAGGGTTTAGGGTTTAGGGTTTAGGGTTTAGGGTTTAGGGTTTAGGGTTTAGGGTTTAGGGTTTAGGGTTTAGGGTTTAGGGTTTAGGGTTTAGGGTTTAGGGTTTAGGGTTTAGGGTTTAGGGTTTAGGGTTTAGGGTTTAGGGTTTAGGGTTTAGGGTTTAGGGTAGGGTTTAGGGTTTAGGGTTTAGGGTTTAGGGTTTAGGGGTTTAGGGTTTAGGGTTTAGGGTTTAGGGTTTAGGGTTTAGGGTTTAGGGTTTAGGGTTTAGGGTTTAGGGTTTAGGGTTTAGGGTTTAGGGTTTAGGGTTTAGGGTTTAGGGTTTAGGGTTTAGGGTTTAGGGGGTTTAGGGTTTAGGGTTTAGGGTTTAGGGTTTAGGGTTTAGGGTTTAGGGTTTAGGGTTTAGGGTTTAGGGTTTAGGGTTTAGGGTTTAGGGTTTAGGGTTTAGGGTTTAGGGTTTAGGGTTTAGGGTTTAGGGTTTAGGGTTTAGGGTTTAGGGTTTAGGGTTTAGGGTTTAGGGTTTAGGGTTTAGGGGGTTTAGGGTTTAGGGTTTAGGGTTTAGGGTTTAGGGTTTAGGGTTTAGGGTTTAGGGTTTAGGGTTTAGGGTTTAGGGTTTAGGGGGTTTAGGGTTTAGGGTTTAGGGTTTAGGGTTTAGGGTTTAGGGTTTAGGGTTTAGGGTTTAGGGTTTAGGGTTTAGGGTTTAGGGTTTAGGGTTTAGGGTTTAGGGTTTAGGGTTTAGGGTTTAGGGTTTAGGGTTTAGGGTTTAGGGTTTAGGGTTTAGGGTTTAGGGTTTAGGGTTTAGGGTTTAGGGTTTAGGGTTTAGGGTTTAGGGTTTAGGGTTTAGGGTTTAGGGTTTAGGGTTTAGGGGGTTTAGGGTTTAGGGTTTAGGGTTTAGGGTTTAGGGTTTAGGGTTTAGGGTTTAGGGTTTAGGGTTTAGGGTTTAGGGTTTAGGGTTTAGGGTTTAGGGTTTAGGGTTTAGGGTTTAGGGTTTAGGGTTTAGGGTTTAGGGTTTAGGGTTTAGGGTTTAGGGTTTAGGGGTTTAGGGTTTAGGGTTTAGGGTTTAGGGTTTAGGGTTTAGGGTTTAGGGTTTAGGGTTTAGGGTTTAGGGTTTAGGGTTTAGGGTTTAGGGTTTAGGGTTTAGGGTTTAGGGTTTAGGGTTTAGGGTTTAGGGTTTAGGGTTTAGGGTTTAGGGTTTAGGGTTTAGGGTTTAGGGTTTAGGGTTTAGGGTTTAGGGTTTAGGGTTTAGGGTTTAGGGTTTAGGGTTTAGGGTTTAGGGTTTAGGGTTTAGGGTTTAGGGTTTAGGGTTTAGGGTTTAGGGTTTAGGGTTTAGGGTTTAGGGTTTAGGGTTTAGGGTTTAGGGTTTAGGGTTTAGGGTTTAGGGTTTAGGGTTTAGGGTTTAGGGTTTAGGGTTTAGGGTTTAGGGTTTAGGGTTTAGGGTTTAGGGTTTAGGGTTTAGGGTTTAGGGTTTAGGGTTTAGGGTTTAGGGTTTAGGGTTTAGGGTTTAGGGTTTAGGGTTTAGGGTTTAGGGTTTAGGGTTTAGGGTTTAGGGTTTAGGGTTTAGGGTTTAGGGTTTAGGGTTTAGGGTTTAGGGTTTAGGGTTTAGGGTTTAGGGTTTAGGGTTTAGGGTTTAGGGTTTAGGGTTTAGGGTTTAGGGTTTAGGGTTTAGGGTTTAGGGTTTAGGGTTTAGGGTTTAGGGTTTAGGGTTTAGGGTTTAGGGTTTAGGGTTTAGGGTTTAGGGTTTAGGGTTTAGGGTTTAGGGTTTAGGGTTTAGGGTTTAGGGTTTAGGGTTTAGGGTTTAGGGTTTAGGGTTTAGGGTTTAGGGTTTAGGGTTTAGGGTTTAGGGTTTAGGGTTTAGGGTTTAGGGTTTAGGGTTTAGGGTTTAGGGTTTAGGGTTTAGGGTTTAGGGTTTAGGGTTTAGGGTTTAGGGTTTAGGGTTTAGGGTTTAGGGTTTAGGGTTTAGGGTTTAGGGTTTAGGGTTTAGGGTTTAGGGTTTAGGGTTTAGGGTTTAGGGTTTAGGGTTTAGGGTTTAGGGTTTAGGGTTTAGGGTTTAGGGTTTAGGGTTTAGGGTTTAGGGTTTAGGGTTTAGGGTTTAGGGTTTAGGGTTTAGGGTTTAGGGTTTAGGGTTTAGGGTTTAGGGTTTAGGGTTTAGGGTTTAGGTTGGGGTT